>VDFB02375678.1:0-14027 GCA_007258455.2 Sequoia sempervirens | reverse complement strand
TATGACATAAGGCATCAAACTCAAATTAAAAAATATCAGGATCCTCCATAAAAAGTCCTCTAAAAATTGATGAGGAAAAATGCGGTATGTTTTCATAAGAGCTTCTTCTATCGGATGAGCAATAGAAAATTCAAAAGTAATAGGATTATTATTGGCCAAAGCTCAACCATTGTTATTATTTTCGAGCATAATTTTAAATTCCCAAGGTGTAAAAAAAGATAAAAATAGCTTATATTTCTTACTTTCTAGAGGCTTACCACTTCGTAATTTGTAAGATTCTTCAAATTGTTTAACAAACTTAGGAGTAATTATCTTACAAGAATCTTGTGAAATATCAGGTAATTCCTATTGTATACTAGATGGTGATTCAAGATCGAACTCAACAATAGTGGATTCAATCACACACTTCTCAAGATCAAGTTCAAGTAACTCCTTTTTCAATGGTTTGTTCATGGATTGTGGTTTGATTTATTTTTTTGGATTTTATGGTTTAATGGAAAAACTTCCTACAATTTGTTTGAAAAATCTACCCTTTTCATCTCTAACATGACTCATGCCTCTATATGACTTAATACAACACAAACCAATGGTAATTGCCTAGGCAAGGTCGATAATTGTGTGGACTTTCTCCTTGATGCACTAGTCCTAACATAACTTGTTGGATGAATAGGTCTTTAACGCCTTTCCTCAACAACGATGCCAAAATTTTGGAATAAAGCTGAGAAGGTTGGATTTCAATTTTATGGTTTCAATTTGATTTGTAAATTTAGTTTGTACCTATGTCAATCTAGGGTGTAAGACCTGAAATGCATCACAACTATATGCCTAAAGGATGAAAGCAATAGGTTAAGAAAAAAAATGCACCTAAAAATCACAAAAAAAATCTAAGAATTTAGTTTACTAACTTTGTTCTGGTTTTGTGATAGGAACTGCTACAAGAACAATAGTAATTTGCGATAAGAACAAGAATAGTTTACAACAATTCCAGAATAGAAATCTATAATTTTAAATCATTCCAATCTAATAATTATAATATGATAGAGTACTTAACATATGATTTAGCAAATAATCCCATAATTCGTGATCATATTCCAAATAATAAACACCAAATTATATTCATAATTTATGCAAAAACAACACGATCCAACCAATAACAACAAAAGTGCAATGTAAAATGAAATACGACAGAAGCACACACATTACTAAAGCAACAAAAATCACAAAAATCACTGGTGTTCCAAGAAGTGGGCCCTTCCTCCTTAGTCCGCCAAGTGATGAGACACAAAATTCTTTTCTACACTAGTTTAAATCATACAAAGTTTTTATTGATTTCCAAAATGAGATACATAATCTTCTTAGCCTATAGATCATGCTATATTGATTATATATACTTAGTTTATAACTAATAAGTCCAACAAAAGATCAAGTAGTATGTTTTGGCCTGTGACCAACAAACTACAATGTATGATTATCATAAAACCTTGGTCGCTGGCCACAAATCTAAAACAATATGCTAAATATATTTCCTCGTTACATAACAAAAATATCTTCACCAGTCTTCAACTCCACGCTTGTCCTACTATAAAAACTCTTGTTCATCCATCTCCAATCAATTAGACTAATCTCCTCATAAATGGATAACGTAAGAATATTTTTCTCCCAAAACATACTAATTTTTTTTTTTAATATCTAAGCTAATAATGGCAAAATAAGGAATTACGGTGGAAATTGAATAGATCAGTTTGGCATAAAAAAGGGATTTTAGATATAAAAATTTAAACAAGTTTTATCCTATCAAATATCACCTCGGTGATGCTCTCTCTCTTCCTTCAGCTAAAGGTTATGAATGAATGAAATGAAAGAGGTTTTATAATGCAAGTGTTAATGTATTTATCTATTTTGTGACCTACTATTTGAAAAGAGTAAATAACTCTTGCTTATTTTCTTACATTGTCATTTACAGTTTTGAATTTGTTATAAGAGTACTGCTACTATACTTAGATTGTTGCATATGTAATCAATCTAGTTTCAAGGAGTGTGTATCTACATATGAACATAAAATGAGTTAAATTGTGTGGTTATGATAAAGTATTATATATAGACTTGCACCAATTATAATTATTGTAGAATCATTTATATATTTTGGAGAAAAACTTTTGGTGCTGGGAAAATGTGTCTCAACCTTACAATTACATAAGGTTTACTGTTGATAGGTAAGCGCATGAGGGTGCGGGGGAGGGGGAGGGAGGGGGTAGCCCACAAGGGATCGAAGGGGGGTCCGAGTGTAATGTCCCATTTTCTAAAAATAGCAATTACTATTTTTTGTAAATCTGGTTTTCAAAATTGCCAATCAACACTTGCAGATAAATCAAGTAATCTGGATTTTCAAGATAAATTTATTAAATTAATTTTTGGTGATAAATTAATATTTGTTTTTAATTTATTTTCAAGGGTCCAATTTGGGTGTTGGAATTTGGGAAGAGTTATTTTGGCTAAAAAGGTAGATTTAATTACTTATGACAATAGTTGTCATAAAAGTAAATCTTTTTGGGAAATGGCTAATTTCAAGGAGGCCAATTGGGAAAGGAGTTAAAAAATGAAGAAATGCATTCCTTCCATTATTGGCATGGATTTTGGGCACTCAAGAAGCTTCATGAAGAAGGCAACACATAAAATGCAATTTCTTGCCTTTTTGGATTCATTCTATGCATTTTCTCTCACAAGTTTGATATTTCTTCTAAGGTTGGAAAACTGAAGAATAAATAACTCCAAGGATGCTAAACCAAGGAGTTTGAGGCTTGAAGGTAGTGGTACAAGTAGACTCCAGGGGAAGATTCACTTAGGATCTGATAGTGTGCTATAGAGATTTCAATTTGTTGCTTTATTTCCTTTGTTGTAGGAGTTTTTAGTTTAGAGGTGTGTGAGTGTGTTTCAAAATTTTGTGCTTATCTTGTATGTAGAAAAATCCATGTAATGAAGTATATTTTGTTGTAATAATGTGGTGCAAGAGCACCTACACCTTATTTTCAAAATTTAAACATTTGATGTTGATAAGAGGGCGAGTCTAAGGAATTTGAGGTGTTTTGAGTTTATTTGATCTAAATAAGGTCTACAAGACCATTTATGATGTAATTAGGTGAATTGGAGTCCTAGGAGTCAAGTTTACAAAAATTGCAAAAATTGCAATAAAAGTTGTTAATAAAAGTTGTTAAAATGCAGATTAAAGGAATATGAAGAGTTTGGTATTTTAAAAGACAGTTGAGGGAGTTATATCATTGGTATTTGATTTGAAAATGTGTTATCACAGAATCTAGCAGCGCTCGTTCCACGGATAACCCCCTACGAAACTTGTCCGTTTCCTAGGATTCGTGAAGTTCAAGTACGCATAACGGAGTGATTTTGAAGCCACCTCGAAATGCGTTCCCAAGTCTCGAATAGTCAATTCAAGCATTCCCCCTTGTTCGCCTCACAAAGACCTTCGAAACGATATCTTTCGCGACGTTTCACTGTTCTTACTTTGCAAATTGCGGAAGATGCAGTAGCACTGAAAAAGTGCGCTCCTGCAGGGAAATTCCAATTTTTTGACTAAGTCTGGAAATGTAAGGGCACTAAAATTTAGCGCCCCTACATGCAGTGAATTTCCAAAAAATGTAAGGGCGCTAAATTTTAGCGCTGTTACATTTTCTTTCGACACTTAACTTTTTTTTATGCCTCTGGCACGTTTCTTCACGATTTCGCGTTTTTCGTCAATCGTGCCACTTTTTGTGCCTAAATTTATTGCACGACTTGAGTTAGGTTTTTAATTTTTGTTTTCACTTGAACTGCAAATTCGCGTTTTGGAAGGTTTCCGCCATTCATCTCTTCAGCAAGATTTGCGTTTTGCCCTAGTAAGACTTTCTTTTGGTTTTTTGTATTTTCATTTGTATATGTTCATGTCTTTCATACACGTTTTGGTTTCTTACATTCGCGTTTTTTCATTACGTTTGTTTTTTGTTCTTTCCATTCGCGTCCTTCTTCTCCTTCATACGCGTTGGAACCCTCATTCATTATGCACCTTTCTCCTCTGTGCGTGTTCATTTCGATGCTCATTCCTTCTTCTTACCCTACCCATATGCGTTTCTTCTCTTGTCTTTCATACGCGTTTCTTCCTACCTTTCTCCTCTGCGCGCAATATCACTTGAGAATTTCTATCCACCCGCCATGCTTGTGTTAAGGTATCTTTGTTAGAAGTTCTTCATTCGTTTTGGAAAACATTGGAAAGATTCGCCATTGTAAAAAAGAATTCCTTTGACCTTTGAATGAAAATGTAATGGAATGGAGATGGTTTCGAATGACATTTCAAAGTTAACCAAACATTGCCTTTGCTGAAGCTTGAGCGCCTTCGCCATTCCTCATTGCATTTACATCTTCAAGAAACGCCAGAATTGCAAAAGCGCTAAATTTCCGCGCTATGACATTTTGAAGATACCTCAAAACTGCCTAACACTGTAAGATGTAAGGGTGCTAAAATTTAGCGCCCTTGCATCAAAGTCATCTTTCTCAAAAGCTAAAGCGCTGAATTTTAGCGCTATGACATCTTGAGAATGTCAGAAATTTGCCTAACACTGAAAGTGTAAGGGCGCTAAAATTTAGCGCCCTTACACCAAAAGCAATTTTCTCAGAATGTAAGGGAGCTGAATTTTAGCGCCCTTACACTTTTTTCTGACTTTTTCCATTTCCTTCCAAATGAACTTCATTTTTGACCAGTGCATCCCTGAGCTTCATTTTTCCGCATTTGTGCATCGTTTTGCGTGCCTCGCCATCCGCTCCATGCTTTTCCACCCTCGTGCTCATTTCACGCTTTCCCATGTTTCCTAACAATTGGTGTTTGTTCTGGCTAGACGGATTGCAGTCTACTCTCAGAGATTGTCAAAGTCAAGAGTGCTTAGTGTTCCAGTTTCTTTTGATGACTGCTACGAAGCCTCCTTCTTCTTCGAAAGCAAAAAGCAAGATGAAGTACAAATATCAAGGCGCCTATCCGCCAACTATGGTGCTTTCAAAAGTTGAAGAGATAAAAGATATAGAAGTTGGCCACCAAGACGGCTTGATTCTCAAGAAAGGATGAGACTAAGCCTCCCTAATTCGACAGGGCAATCATACGAATCTCCACTTTTAGTGGCTTATGTTCTACGCCTACGCACAATAATCGAAGTTTGTTCTTCAAGTTGCGTCTCATTACATCCGAGAAAGCAGAAGTGTGATCGACTTTTCCGGGCACGAGATTCTGAGACTCGACCCCGATTTCTTTGACATTGTCTTCAAGGTTCCTCACATGGACAAATATATTGACATTTCTATATCAAAAGCACAGGAGATTTTCTTTACCGTCATCCCAAAGCCAAACGCTGATAAATACTCAATGGCTCAAAACAGATCGCTTAGATGGCCGAAAGGACTCCTGAGAAGTGACTTCAAAGATGACGTCAAGGATATGATCATGTTTCTGAGCAGAGTGAAGGGTTTTCCGGAGTCATCCACCTTTCACGATTGGATGTATGAGTACATCAGGATCATAAGGAGGCAGAAGGTGCATATTGATTGGGGTAAACAAATCAGTGATGAGATGCACGAATAGTTGATCAATGCTCCTTCTACATTGAAGTTCTACATGACTTCTTACCTGGTGTACGCAGCAGCTGTGATGAGACAATTCCCAGGTCTATCCACAAAGGGGAATCGAATGATGGTGCCTGTGTACAGATATTTCTATCAATTTGAGCTAAAGGAGAGCTTTCATCATTTCGCAGGGTCACCGATGCTTTTATGCTCTTTACTCTCCATAACTTTGATCCAAAATTCGAAAGAAGAGGTTCCGATGAGGCTTATATGTGGTAAGTAAAGTTGATGTATTTTTCCCACCCCAAGCTTACTTACTTGAGAGTAGGCTGTTACAATCGATTGTCCTTTACATGTTACCACGCGACATCCTTCTGATGCGGGTTCGGAAACATGCAGCATTAACCGATGTCGCGTAAAGAACGGCGAAGCAACCACAAGCTGCGGATTCAAGTTCCCACTAACCATCGCGATATACCTATCCAAACCGTAAGCACAAAAAGATGTCCGCCTCCATACGAGATGCGTATCATGACCATCAAAAACTCTGCCAGTGTATAGGTTTTATTTTGACTACCGAGATGTCGAAGAGGGTTGCAAAAGGTCACCCAACACAGTACCATTTAAAGACATTCAAGCATTTTCGCGGTAGATGAAGAGCCGGCCTCACAAAATGGACTATTGCAGATTGACAGTCAACAACCGAGATCTTGCACGCCCACCCACCGCAGGATTTTGAGGATCCAGGTGATATCATGAACGCTGTCTATGATGAGCAAGGCGTTGCTAAGAGGTCGTTGCCTGCGATACAGTGGTCTAGGAAAGAGGTCACCAGCATGAGAGAAAGGCTGAGGCCAATCCTAGCCAACACAGAAGAATGGTTACACAAAAATGGTCATATGATGAAAAGTTTCAGGACAGACTCAGAAGGAGAAGAGTCTGAGGCAGAAGCACGCCAACAGCAAGAACTCCGCGACAAAAACAAATCAGCGGCCGTTCCCACTTCTTCACGAAGAGGTCCAAGGATCAAGTTCACTGTTGGCAAGAAAGATACCCAGGCTGTCCAAGAGACAGAGAAGCCGAAATCTCATCCATCTCGTTCAAAGGGTAAAAAGCCCATTCTAGAGGAGGTAGATTCCGATGAAGAAGATAATTCAAGTGACCAATCCGCTGAAGATGAAGATTCAGCAGAAGCAGACTCCGATGCCGAAGAGGTTTCTGAAAGCGGGCAAGAGTCTGATGAAGATTCTGAAGAAGGATTTGAAGGTGACTTCGAAGGTGAGCCAGAATCAGAGAGACAAGAGGGTGATCAACAGGAACCCGAGCATGATGAAGAAATAACTGCTTCTCCTCCCAAGAACGTAGTTGAGGAAATCCACAGAACATCATCGCCCGTGACTTCAAACATTCCTCATACCCCTCTTGAGTCAAGAACTCCTCCACCTCCCGTTCCCTCGTCACCTATTCCTACCACAAGCATTCCTGCAACCGGTGATATCCCTATCCCTCGCATCAACCCAACTTTGATACTCCTTCAGCTGGGATAAGCATCCATACTCGCTGATATACCGCTGGCCTACCCATCGCCCATTCCGCAGCTTGTCTTCGCTAACGATACCGAGAACGAACACCACCGGCTCGGCGAATGAGCTGGTCGCGATTAGCCTGGGTCGTGCTTCAAACCGCTGTGAGCTGAGCAGATGACAAACACTTCTCCACCTTGGTCACAATACTCAATGGTGAGTTCAGATGTGACAATAACTCGTGAGGTGGGTAATGGTGATTGACTTGGACAAGAAATCCAAGTTCACACTTCTTCCTCCTCATCCTTCAAGTGTCGGGCGACAAAAGCAAATGATTTCTCTCAGAGGAGCTTGACTAAAGTAGGATCGTTTCTTCCAAAGGCCAAAGGGAAAAAAGACAGAAAAAGTATACCGAGGTCAATAAGCGACAAGTCCGCCACAAGTATTTGAAATGGGCATAGCCTCAATCGAATCAAGAAGGTGATGTCAATATGGAGGACTGGCTACTAATTTACAAAAGTCCAAATTTTGGCAAGGTTACCAACGAAGTGCAAAAAGCTTCTATGCGCAAAGTCACTTTGGATATCTTGGCAGGAAGGCTGGACAAAGTTGAGCAATCTCATAACATGTACAAACAGAGGGCAGAGCATTATGCCACTGTTGTAAAGAGACTTGCCGGTTCTCCAAGTAATGCACAACCGCTGACAGTGGTAAGTATTGAAGACCCAACTGTCAAGAAAGCTGAGAAATTCGCCTCCAAAGGCAGGGTGTTGTATGACTTTGTTGAAAAGATCATCGAACACGGATCTCAGATAATTTTGGCTGCGAATGAGAAAACCACCATGTTGGCCAAGCTCACCACAGAGCTTGACAAAGAAAAGAGCATACTTTCCCAGGAGCGCAAAGACATGGAAAAATGCCTGTTGTCATGGTTGGAAATGAAACAGGTAAAGCTCAGCAAATTGGTGGAGGTTGGGGTAATTCCCGACAAAGAAAAGTTTGTAGAGGTAAGAGAATCACTGAAACACTGGATTCAAGTGGTTCAATCTCTCTCATTGAAGATCTTCACCAAGTACGTGAAGATGTCGACGCATCGCAACATTCTTGACAAAAGTATCGAGAGTTTCCCCGCCAACTTTGAGGACACCGTATCTTCCCTACCGGGCCGCAGTAAATATCCCCGATCTTTCAAGGAAGCCATTTTAATTTGATCGAAGGCCAGATTTCTCGAAGCTTTCAATAACATCATTTGTGATACAAGGCTCACACCGCCAACCCGAAGACGATTCGACAGTAAAAGGTTCACTATCCGCCATGAGATCGACACGAATTCACACCATTGTGATTTCATAATCATAACCGCATGAGAAGTTCGTGCGTGAGACTAGGAGAAATTTGAAGACTTCCGCTACCAATGCAAAGATCGGAAGCGCCCTCGGCTCTCCAGCTAGACTTTTCCGCTGTGCATCCCTTTATGCATCTTGTAAATATTTCTCGACATTTTCGAATGTCATTTTGTAAATTGTAATTACACCAAGTCCAAAGATGTAATATTTTCAAAACAAATTACACTTTGACTTTGGTCAAAGTTAGGTGAGATCTCCTAAAATCGCCCACCTAACTCTCCCTGATTTTCTCAATCTCTTTCCTTCTTTTGCTCATCCCTCTTTCTATATAATGTGAGGGATTTTCATTGTAATATTATCTTTTAGTCTTTTGCAACGAAGTGCTGCCCTTTTGTAAGCAAACTTGTGAAACTTTGCGTTCATACTTTGTGAATGAGATTCAATCAATAAAGAAAAGGATTGCAAGCCAGACTTTGCGTTGGATTCAATACTTTTGTAAGTTGATTTGATTTGGTAGTGATTAGTTCGAGGAATCTGAAAGACTCTAAGTGGTTGATGTAAACTTTGTGTTACATCTATTATTTAGATTGCATTTGTTATTTTGTTTATCATTGGTTGAGTGATCTATAAGACTTTGCGCTTATAATCATTTATACTCTTGCATGTTCTTGTTGGATAATCTATAAGACTTTGTGCTTATAATTATTCATTCTCTTGGATACTTTGTCGAAGATCTACAAGACTTTGTGCTTGTAATCGTTCGTGCTATTGACATTTTGTTGGATGATCTACAAGACTTTGTGCTTGTAATCGTTCATGCCGCTTTGAAGAATTATGCGCTCTAAGAAGACTTTGTGCTTTAACGAGCAAATGGTACACGCTTATGCAGCATCCAACATTGATAAAGCTACTAACGATTCTCTGGCCTCGGAGCTTTCCTTTTATTTCTTTTGTTTGTTGTTAATTACTGCATCTCTCATCGTCATTGACGAGATAGAGATATTGGCATTACTGCTAGTTGTTCGTTTCCAGTTATCAAGAATTCGGAACTTCCAACACGTGAAGCATTGTAAACATCTTCTCTGAAAAAAGAGAGAAGGATGAATGTAACACACCCCCCTCACTCCGTGAATTTCGTGTACATTGTGTAATTACTTTTGTGATTTACTATTGTTTCTCTTAGCAGTAAGAAGGGCGCCTCCCCTTTCCGAGAGGAGAGATTCATATCTCACATAGCTGTGGCTGAAGTCCAAGTTGTGGAATCTGTCGAGAGTTGATTACATAATTTTCACCCAACAAAATGTATATAAGGCCTCTTGAAGGCTCGAACAAGTGGTTGAAGTTTGAATTAAAAAATAATCCATATCAAACAAAATGTTATTATGCTAATTTACTAGTTTTCTGAGTTTATATTCCTCTATACGGACCGTACAGGTTCTCAAATGATCTAAATTATTTTGTATGGTGTAGACTATTGAATTATCTTTTATTTGAATCCATTCTAAGAGTTTTTTATTAATTTTTGAGGAAGATATCTTACATTTTCTGAAAATTGTTTGCTTAGAACAATGAGGACCCGGTTTTGAAGGAAAAATGATAAATTAGTCATCCCACCTACTGTAAAACCTTGTGCTTTGGTGGGATGAAATATCTAATGTTAGATTAGGTTTTTAAATGGCTAGGTAGGTTGTGAAGTCATGATTTTTGATGTGGAGTGGTGCCCTAGGGCTGGGAAATGAATTTTCCCTTGTAAAAGTGAGTTACCCAAGAAGGGTTTTGATGAATTTTTGATGGTTTTGATTATGTAAAGGTTGTGGGAGTATGTACAGACCCAATTGAACCTGTTGGATACAATTTTGAAGTTTTTGGAGCCTTGGATTTGTGATTTCCAGAAAACCCTAGGTTTTTGCAAGGAATTTGAAGGTTTCATGAATATGTGGTTTAGAGGACTTGAGTAAGTGATTTGATTAGTGAATATGATATTTTGTGTCACAATTGGTGACTGTCAAAAGAGTTTTTGTGAATACAAAGTGTTTTGAAGGTACTTCATTTGGAAAAGTGGGCTAATTTAGTAGCCTAAAATAGGGGTGTTTTGTTGAATTTCTACTTTGTTGCAAAGAAGTCTCTTGTAACCTTTTGAGATAGTTGTGTAGGTCTTGTGGGAGGTCTAATTGATGGTTGTTAGGCCTTTGTATGGCCTTCTTCAAGATATTTCATTCAAATTTGTGTTGTGAGGGCTAGAAGCCTTTTGTATGTGTCTTGGGGAAAATGGGTGTTTGAGTGATCAAGGGAAGATTTCCTTGTTTGAGTCAAGTTATTTGGTGTTGGTTAACAAGTTTCAACCACCTTGCTTGCATCATAATGTTGCACATAGTCACTGAGTTTCTTGGAGAAGTTTTTGTGTGATTGGCATCAGTTTGGTGTTATTTTGATGATACAACTTTGGGGTTTTCATAAATATTTTGTTTCTACTATTGTTTACTTATAACAATAGATTATGAAAGATTATTTGATGTATACTTACATGTATAAACCTTCAATACATCATAATATATCATTTTCCCTTTTTGTTGAGTCATTTTTCATAAATCAAAGAAGATTTCATACTCGATTTCATTGTTTGTTGCTAATTATAATATCTCAATGGGTGAATATTTATTTTATAAAAATTTGATATATTTTTCAACAAAAGACATTGTAGTGGTATCAGAGCTATGATCTTGCCAGCTTGAGGATTTGATCAGTTTTTTAAAAGAGAAAAGAAGAATTATGGTTTACTTGAAACCCTTCATTTTTATCTTATTCCTTCAATGTTTGGTACAAGTACAATATGTTATAGTGTAGGTCTGTGATTGTGTATCTCATTTGTTGAATGTGAGTTATGAGAACAACATTGTTCTCTTTCAAACAAACTTCAAATATTGAAACCTTTCACATGAAACACTTTTGCAAAACATGTCAATCTGAGTTGTGAATAAACAAGGCTTTATGTTTAGAATAGATTGTGAATTTGACTAGCAAGTAGATCTAGAATGTCTGGTGCATCACCTCCTAGGATAAGTTTCAATTCCATGTTTATTTCTATCCCTTTTCCTTTCAAATAAGGTAGTTTGTAGGAGGTATCATAGGGAACCGAGCCTTTATCTCAAGATTCATCTTCGCTATGAGCATACCCATAGGCTCGAAGGTGTTTCCATGTTTCACAAGATTGTTGAGCTCCTAGTTTTGTATTTCAGGTGCAATCTCATTGACAATAGTTTTTGGCATGCTTGGTGGGACTGTTTGGACTCTCCTAGTCCAAAATTTTCCACATAATTCTAATTTTTAGTGTGAAAATTAGTATTTACAGCCTTTAGAGGCAAGATCTACACACACACTTGGCGACTCGAGGTACAAATCTACTAGTTTTAATAGATCAAGTGCTGGTATGTTTCAAAAATCAAGCTTTTATTCTTATTTCCAGCTCTTCACATGAGTAGAAATGTTAAATTTTCATAGTCAATATGTATACCTACCCCCATACTATGAAAATACTATCAACGAACCTTCTTATCAACCATACCCAAATATCTATGCTATTGGTTTTATCCTAAATAGCCATACAACAACAGTATATCAGCATGCTCAACAGGCTTACCTCCCACCCACCCCTGCTCAACCTTCATATCAACATTTATATGTTTAGAATCAACCTCAAGAAACATCTCTGATGTCAAATCAGTTCAAACACTCTCCTTATCACCTCCAAGATTTGAGGTTAGGGATATGAAGAATAGCATGAATGACATCAAGGACACATTGTTAGACTTCAAAAAGTAGATATAATAGATTAAGAGGCAACAAGAGCTTGATTTGTAGCAATAGGAGTTGATTATCAGGCCTACCTTCATGAGCAAGAGTTGGAGACACAAATGATACAGTTTGAAGAAAAGCTCAAGAGGAAGTTAGCTACAATAGAGGAGCAGATGAAGTTTTTGTTTGCTCAAACACAAAAGCATGAGGTCCAAACAACTCCTTTCATTCCAGATCAACCCTTTCAATATGAGGTTAGTAAGTATGAAATTCCAAGTTTTAAGCAAAATGAGCCTCTTAACTCTGCAAATCAGTTTTTTCAGCTTGAAATTCCAAATTTCATAAGCCTTCATCCTTTTCAAGTTGAGCAAAGTAATCAGGTACAACCTAGTATAGTTACAGAGCATCCCATTTATCATGGAGAAGATTAGAAGTATAAATCCACTACATTTAGTTGTAGAGTATTACCGATTAGAGCAACAAAAGATTGATTTGGAGAAAGGAGTTGTAGAGTCCAAACCAATTAAAATTCCAAGTTTTAGGAGTGCTCCTTCAATACAACAAACAATTCATAGCAAAGAGTAGTCCAAAACACCTTATAATGAACTTAGTAATCCTACTTCAACAACTAAAGGTTCTTGCAATCCCTTTTGTGCCACTAAATTAGAAAAATCACGTGGAGCAAAAGGTTGTTGTTTATAGTGTGTTCCTAGTTGAAAATGAACATACGAGTGTGTAGAGGAGGTTGATTCAAGCTTGACATTGAATCCTTTGCACTTTGATTCATTTGAGAAGTTTTCTAATGTTGTTTATAAGATGAATGGAAGTAGAATGGAAAGGCTACAAGGTGAAATTCTTCTATTGCTGATGAGCCCAAAATATGCTCATCATTTGGATATCATGGTGTACTTTTAATACCTTTACTTCTGTTGATTATGGTTGTTTAACTCTCTTGAAACCTTTTTATTGGGGGATATCCTATAGCAATACACTTTCATGTTCCTGTAGCCGATCATGTTGACATGTCTGTATTTATTACCCTGTTGACTTCCCAAATGACTGGTATAGCGCATGTAGTTTTTGAATGATGAAATAGATTTAAATATGTGATTAATGGATGGATATTGTGTATATGCCATGCACCTTTTCTTTCATATCTGTTACCTTGTGTTTTGCAGGTTGTTGAAGAAAGTATGATCGAGTCAAGTGCAACCAATCTCGGCCTTGCAGTAAAGTCCATTTCCTACACGACTTCAAGGAAGCTCTGGTGAAGACTCTTTGACCGAAACTGTTGGGAAGGATTTTAAATGCCATTTAATCTGGAAAGAGTGGAGTGCTAGATTCCCTTTGGATCGGGTTGAACGGATAACTCATTTATGAAGTATGTTCCTCGATTTCAGGATATATTTCATATCCACATCTTTCTCTGTTAGTTAGTTAGTTAGTTGTTCTCCTATTTTAAAAATAAGTGTTCCTCCTACGTGGGTGAACAAAACAGATCAGAGAAGGAGATAGATAGATAGAGAAGCAGATTATGTAAGAGTTAAAGATATAATATCAATCAATGTTTTTGTTAGTCTTCAGAAATGGAACAGTCAATGTAAATGATTTCACATTATGAATAAAAGTTGATGGAGTTCTGAGCACAATCTTCTGTGTCAATTAGTTGATGCTTGCTAAGGGGGCCCACTTAGTAAGTATCTGTAGGAGCATAGTTGTTTATCTTTTGTTAATTCAAGTTAGATTTCATTTTAGAAGTTTCAGCACAAAC
>VDFB02375677.1:0-14569 GCA_007258455.2 Sequoia sempervirens | reverse complement strand
TCCAAACAACATCAACAGAGATGAAGCGCAAAAATTAAGTAATTCATGGAAAGTTGGAAACATATAATTCATCTACCCAAAGAAAATTAATTAATTATTGAACAATAATTATTTAGTCATATTTGGACAAGTATTTAAGTGTCTTGATCATAATAAAAAAGTAATTAATTCTTAGCATTGATCTCTACCTCTTGTTTTGTACTGGTTCATCTATGTAAGGAGCCCCTTGTTTATAATCATATAACTCATCCTTACGGTAGCCCACAAAGTTGTGGGCTGATGTGTCAATTTTAAAAACTTTGCTCACAATTATTCCAGAAATTTCTCTTCTTAAGGTTACCATTTGTTAGTTCGTTTCTAATATTTAGAAACAATATTCAAGTTATCAGAACCATCTTTCCTACACACAATCTACCTAAAGATGACAAAATTTATTATCTCTTTAAATTTTTTAAGTACTTCCAAATATTTTTTCCAAATTTAATTAATCAACAAAAGAAAATATACAAGACAGAAAGAAAACAATAAGGCTTGGGAAAAACTCCATAACAGTAAATTACTAGACAGAGAGTACACACAACACCCACAGACAGAAATTTCAATATAAAACAGTCACTGGAATGTTATCTTAAAATATTAGGTTAAGCAAAACTATTTTAGTAGTATTTCCTAATGTGACTTTCTTAAGATAACATTACAAGTTGAAAATTGGGGTTCTTGTTATCATTAATAATGGACTCAGTATGGCAAGGATTGCATCATTCTACCTACCATACAGAGAAGTAAAGCAAAAAAAATCCTCTGCTACAATTACAAGGTAAAATAACCAAGAACTTACACCCAGCGGCCAGCCTTTCAAAGGTAAATTGTTTCCTCCTTGATTAGAACCTGACAAAACGAATTTGGAATACAAGTTAAACAATTTCTGGTCATTTTAAAAAATCTATGCACTTTGTAGATGGATCTACATTTGAAAGACATCACACCTGGGCTTAGCAAGCTCGTTTTTGAATGACCAGCTCCGGGTACCCCAAATAATGAAGCTTCTGAGGCACCAGATCTCTGACCAAGTACTGCATTCATCTCAGTTTTTATGTCCTGTGCCATTGTACATCCTTTAATACATCAATATCCTTGCAAAAGGGCCATATTATATGTCAATGTTAAAAGGATTGAACAAGAAAAGCATTTACACACCTGTGGGGCCACAGGTAGTTGCTGATTACGCACTTGCACCTGCTGAAGAGCAGCGGACATATTACCTGCAGTGCTATGTAAAACTTGCCTATACATGCAACATGCAAAATCACAAGAAACTAAGGCCATATAGTACATGGTGAGAAAGCAAATTTGGAAACCAAACTCTGTTCCAAATGACTGATCATCAAGCAAAAGTTTTGGCTCAAATGAAAACCATTAAACTACAACAAAACAATGAAGTTTAATTCATACTATCCAGTTGTAAATACAAGAATTCATATAAGCTTGATATAGGAGTTTGTGTCAGGAGATGATATACCCTGAAGGCTGCCCAGGGGTACTTGCTGCCTTTAGCATTGTTGTCTGGTTTGCATCCAATAACTGACCGACGTTATCTCCAAATCTCTGTGAAAATCAAGGTATCACCAACCATACAACCGTCTGTTAATGATGATTACAAAATGAAATGATTAATACAGGAAAACGTTTTATGTGTTAAAATTAAAAACATTGTTATAATCTACACAGTAGTTTGTGTAGAATGGGTGCTTAAACTAGTCAAGCACCTTAAGGGATCCATCATCCATGGAATCTCTCTGATGAGGTAGCTTTAGTCGTTCCTCGTACATCTTTGTTGCAATGGCATTTGCTGTCCCTGGATTCTGCCGGAGGAGAGGATCGTTACCCAACCCATTAGCAGAGCCATTTAACAAACCTTCTCTGCGTTGTTGCTGCTGCTGTGCTTGCCTCTGCAACATTTGCAGCTGCTGCATCTGTAGCTGTTGATGTTGCTGCTGTTGCTGCTGCTGCTGCTGTTGTTGCTGCTGCTGCTGCTGCTGCTGTTGCTGTTGCTGTTGAAGCTGTGGCTGTTGCTGCTGCTGCTGATGTTGTTGTTGTTGCTGTTGTTCCCGTGCCTTCAACAGCTGTGTCTGGATCAAACAAAAGCAGAGTGATCATAAAAACATGTCTTTTCAACATCTATTGCAAAAACAATACTGTCCAACTGTATGATAAGAACTTAAGAAGTACCACAGGAAGCTTATCTTAAAATGTTAACTTCGTAAAGGAAATTTCATGGGACGATAAACGAACAACTGCCTTTAAACCATTCCAAAAGAGCTTAAAAAATCATTTGCAAGGCAAGCAACTAGGCTTTTACCCGTTTACAATATTAAGAAGCGTAAACAATTCCAAAAGGTTAGCAAGTGCTAGGCAAAACAGCCACTTTAGACTTCTACGTACTGAGCCATTGGCGTGAGATACAGCTAGAATTTCATGTCTTGTCGTGATTAGAGAACAGAAGGGCTCTGCAACTGAATCAAGTATAATGGTGTACGTTATCCTCGTTACTCTACGTTCTCTATTATTACTCTGGCATCACTAAGGACATGATCCGATGGTTAAGTGGCATTGTTGTTGTTGCCACCACTAGCATGTGAGCTTGCAGGCTTTGTACCCTGCTGGGCCTCTGAGGTTGCAAGTATGGAACATTCCAGTTAATACTAGAGATAAGGTTCCCCATTTGTGGCCTTGACAGTCTCAGACTGGACTAAAAACTCCTGAGGTACCAAGCAAATGAAAATAATTTTGAGCATCAAATGCTATTTCCTAAAGGCAAGTTCACCAGTCCACAGTGAAAAGGCACCCTGGCATTGCACGAGATATCTTGTGGTAGAAGACCTCTTCCTAGGGCTAGATGCCTAATTTGGTATGGAAACCAGCTAATCCAACGTACATAAAGACAACAGCAGAGCGGTATTGGAAAACTGCTTCTTTTTTTAATTGATGAATGAATGGTTACGACCTGATTGATGAAGAATGGTTAAGGATATCGCCTAAATAGAAAATTTATTGGGGGAGTCATGGGTACAACCTCAACCTGTGACCAACAATGTGACATCCATCTTTGCCTAGCTGTGAACCACAGTGATTTAACCCAAACGTTTACCTGGACGAGAAAAGGAAAGCGGTCCATAGTTGTAGGAAGGAAGAAAAGAGTGAAAGGAGAGAGAGTGGAGACCTCAATGTAGGAAGCAGCAACTTCAGAGTGCTTCTCGTTGGTCCTCGCAATAAAGATGTCCCAAAATACAGACCACCACTCAAACAAGAACCCCCCGGGAGCGTCTATCGCTGCACGGTGTACATCACCATCGTCAAACAAACAAACGAAAAGGAGAGGGAAAGAGACGTGAAGAGAATACAGAAAGAGAAGAGCTTACCGACTGGCTCGGAAGAGACCTTGCCCTCTGCCTGAAATGCCTTGGCAGAGGCCTGCAAATTCCTCTTCACCAGATAATCATAAATGTACACGTCCAGCCTACAATCGACAAAACCCCATTAACTCAGTTCAGCACACGCCTAACGAAAAAACACACAGACAAAGCAGTAGGTTTGCATGTTGTTGCTTACATTTTATCCGCCTCCCAGTTGTTGTTCTGCGACATAGCGGTGGAAATGGTGATCCACGGCAGAACAGAAGAGCACTGATTCTCCTGGCCCCTCACCTCATTCCTCGCATATCTTCTGCATCTCGCGATTCATCGTTGAGCAGACACGCCAAACGAATTGAGATCTACGTGGATGCAGAGCAGCTCAAGGCGTGGGCAAAATGCTTCTGTCTCTCACCTCGGATTCCACGCAATTCAAAACTAGATTAGATGAACAATTGAAGATCGTTGACGCCAGCGAATGGGGAAATCCAAAGCTAAATCCCATCCTTCCTCTCTAAAGCTGCTTTCGCACGTGTTCGAGACCACGCAGCTCAGCCTCGGACTTAGCTTCGGATCTTTCCGAACCTACCAGCTTTGGAATTTCATTCAGACAATCGGATAACTGCTGTACGGGACGGCGCAGATGTAATCCAAGCACTCTGGGATGAATCTTAACCTTACACTTCCCAGGTATTTCAGCTTTACCTCCCATTCCGCTTCCTGGTTGGGTTTTCCAATCTTACACTCATTGGAAGGGAAGCGTCCAATTGGTATCTTTAGCATTCCCATGGTTTTTTTTTATTTCTTAATTTTTTATTTTCGAGTGAAAAGATGTTGCGGGCCTGCAAAGTGCACCTCATCATTCCTAGACAAGGATGAAAATTGCATACCTTGCATTTTTCCCATGTGTTTTGGGCGACCCTTTATTATTAGTTTTGTTTTAACTAGAATGATGTAAGTAGTCTAACTAGTAATCGCACCTTCGTGTGCAATGGGTACGCCGAAGATTTGTGGACATCAATATTTTAATTTATGGTATTCTATGTGAAAGATAGAAATTGTAAAATGGGTAGTGTCAAACTTTTTTAAATAAATGAAGGTATGCATATATATTTTATTGTTACTTCATTTTAATTAATAAAATATGATTTGGAACTACAGGGTATTTTCGCAAAGTACAATAGTCAGTATAATGGCAGAAAATTTGAAGGAAATATTCACTGCATAATTCATAAGCTCTACTGTTCATTGCATTCAACAGTGTAGCAGCATCTGCTATACAGTTTTGACATTTTGTCTTTGAAGAACAAAAACCAGTATAATTGGTATTTTTGCAAAGGACAATAAACAGTAAAATGGCTGAAAAATGTGAGGAAATATCTACTGTATAATTCATAAGCTCTGTAAAGAACAGTGTATTAAGATTAACATGTAAAATGGCTGAAAAATGCGAGGAAATATCTACTGTAAAATTCATAAGCTCTGTAAAGAACAGTGTATTAAGATTAACATGTGAAGATGATTTGATCTGTACTGTAGCTATTGTGAAAATAGCTCTAGCAACCATTGCATTTGCAGCTTCAGTAGCAGCTGCTATACATTCAATAGTAAATAAAGTTGAGAGGAAAGCTGTCAGCAAAATAGTGTAAAGAATAAGGAAAATAAAGTTTCCCAAAAATGTATACAATGAAATGAACATAAAAAATTTCACATAAATAATGGCAAGTGAGTTACCTCAAGTTGAATTACCAGGAAAGGTCTGGAAACCATTGCATTTATAGCTGCTATACATTCAATAGTAAAAGAAGATGTCAGGAAAGCTGTAATTAAAACACAAGAAAAGTGATCTAGCTATGTATAGATTCTCAAGAAAAGATGTTGTGCAGTCAATGAAGTGGTATTTAGAAATAAGACATTGCAAGAAGTTCTATCTAAATTGTTTCTACTTAATTATATTTCAATCACAAATTACTCACTATCGTATGATGACCTTGATTAGCTTCTGTTAAATTTGATAGAACCTTGACACTTTAAGCACATTAATCCAAGATCTTGTACCTCAAGGCAACACTTCCAGATAGTAGGCAAGGCTCTTGATCAAATAATGCCTTCCAATCATTTCTAGTTTCACAATGATGAGAAGCACATTAGCTAGACAACATTTTCCTGAACCCTCGTTTAATTCTCTCAAACTTTCAAGCGTGGTTTTTTTTGGGCAAGAATGACTCAGGACGTAGAAATGAAGACGGAGACGGAGAAAAAATTATATATAAAAGAAATACCCCCTAAATTTGTACCGCTCTACCTGTATACAAGTGAAGTTGAAAGGGGTTTGCCACCAAAACTATAGCGTGAAAACAATTACCCATAACATCTTTATAGATCAAATAAAATATAGAAAGAATTGCAGAGAATTCAAACCAGAGCAAATGACTTACCTCAAGATTCTGCAAAATATTCTCAATGCTCTCTTCCTGTCAACAATCCAAGATATTTTTGACCAACTGCCATCCCGAGTAAATGCATCTAAGAAGGCAGAAGGTGGATGCAACACACAGGGTACACCAACTGCCATCCATAGTAAATGTGTGGCAATTGCAACTTGTGCGTGCAATGGGTACGCCGAAGAGTTGTGGAAGGTCAATTACGAAAAAAATTTGGTCTATTTTTTGCATACATTTGTGTAATACATGAAGCCAATTGGTAGGCCATTTAGAATTTTTTTTTTGTTGGAGAATTGACAGCTTCAAATCAACTATGCATCCACTTATAGGGATCCAAACATGACTAAAATAAAATATCTCAATCAGGATGATAATCAGGTTCCATTACAATAGGATCATGTTATGTTTGCAATAGGGAGAGAGGGAGAGAGAGAAAGAGAGATATAGATAGAAAGAGGAGGAGATAAAGGGGGACGAGGGGGGAGAGAGAGAGAGAGGGAGAGAGAGAATAGGGAGATATATAGAGAGATAAGAAGATCGAGATGGTGATGGGGATGGAGAGAGAGGGAGAGAGATGGGGGGATAGAGGAAGGAGGAGGAAATGGAGGGAATGGACAGGAGGAGGAAATAAGGAGAGAACAAGGAGGAACTGAGCCGACATGGAAGGAGACTTACAGAGGAGAGGAAGCAGTGGAGAGGCTGGGAAAGAGTGGAGAGATAGAGAGAGGAAAATAGGGAGAGAGAGGGAAAGATAGGGAGAGATAGAGACATAGAGGGGTGAGAGAGATAGAAGAGAAAGAGGGAGGGATGAAAGAAAGAGATAATGAGAGTGGATGGAGAGGAGAGTGGCAGTGGATAAATGGTGGATGGAGGAAGAGATAATGGAGGGACAAGGAGATGGAAGGGAAGAGACAGACAAAGAGGAGAGTGTGTGTGAGTGAGAGAGAGATATAGAGATATAGTGAGAGATATATATAGAGAAAGAGCTCAAAGGAATAGAGAGAGAGATAGAAGGCATAAGAGAGAAATAAGAGGTATACAGGGAAACTTAGATAGAAAAACGATAGTCTAGTTTTTAACCAAGTGTTTTGTGCTAACAATCCAAAGATGACATGTATCTATGGGGATATATCTCTCTACCCATCTCTCTTTATATCACTCTATCTAACTCTCCCTCTTATATAAAGGGAAATGTAGATAGACAATTTATGATAGTCTAGTTTTTTACCAAGTGTTTTGTGCCAACAATCCAAAATGACATGTCTCTACCCATCTCTCTTTATGTCACTCTATCTAACTCTCCTTGATATCACTCTATCTCTTATACTCTATTTTCTCTCTCTCTCTCTCTCTCTCTCTCTGTGACTCTCTCTCTATGTGCCTCTCTCTCTCCCTCACTATTAACTTCTTTACCAACATTTACAAGTACATTTGACATGTCATTTAGTTGTACTAATTGGTAAGTTGGAAATTATAGAGAGAGCACCAATAAAGGAAGCCACTTGGAAATTACATAGGACGTCATTTTTCATCAAGCGTGTATACTAAGTTATAATGTTTTTGTTTGTTGGAGTCCCTCAGGATTGACCTTCTATATATTATTTCACTTCTCTTATTTGCACTTGTTTATCACCTTTGGGAAACATAAATTCCAATATGTCAATGTTCCACTTATACCCATACTTGATTTGCTTGAGTTTCATATACAACAAAATGACTTGTGTAGATATTATTTGATTATATGTTCTTGAATTTTGATATATTATGAGGTCAAGTTGTCTCAAGGCCCATACAACCTCACACCCATCTAATGAATTTTTGGTGTTTATAATCATATACTAAAATGAATTAACAATAGATTTGATTTTCTATATCTACATTCTTTACAAATTTCATTATTAAATTAAAAAGGAGTATTATTTCTATAATTATAAAATAATTTAAAAAATTTAATAAAAATATTGTTAAAAAAACTTAAGAAGATAAATATATAATATTATTAAAAAATTATAAAATATCTCAAAAAAATTAAATAAATATCTTAGAAATTAAGATTAAAGTTAAAAATATGTTTTTTTCTACTTGTAATAGCTAAAATTTGAATAGAATAGAAATAATTATAAATTGAACTACTTCTACTAACCTTTATTATTATTTTAATTTGACAAATAGACATAAATAATTCTAATGATTCTAAATTTAAATCTAAATTAAAAACTAAAATAGAGAAAAAAAAAATGCAAAGTCAAAATATATGTAATCTAAATGTTAATAAAAATAATAATTTCAAGATTTTAAATTTAATAATAAAGTAAGCCTATTAAATTAATAAATAACTAAATAAAAACAATACTAATTATTTTGTTTATTTAATTATATGGCTCAATATCACTACTAATAAATAAAGAAAATTTAGCATTAATAAGTACATAATTTTATAAAATTTTAAAAATATATTTAATAAGTTAGATTATGTAAAATTAAAATAGCATATATAATAAGAAATAAATATATTTAATTTAAATAACAAATTGAGCTTCAAAATTGTGGTTATTCAATTTAAGGGGTGATGATAGTGGAGTACAAATTTAGCTCTCAATATCTCTCTTTCTCTCATTCTCTATCTTTTGAGTTTCTCTCTCTATATATTCACCTCTCTATTTAAAATTGTCTTCCCCTCTATCTTTCTTTTTCTTCCTCTCTCTTGCTTTCTCTATAAATCAATTAAACTATTAGATTTTTATATATTAATTTATCTAATAATAAATATAATTAGACTATTGTTTTGAAAATAAATTTACATTATATTAAATATAACATACATATACATATATTTATCAATTTATATATTATACAATATAATATATAATATAAATATAAGTATAATAAATAATATATAAATAATGGTTATAGGAAAATTCACCGTCATCAATTTTTATTACATGGGAAAATTCACTGCCATGACAAATTCACCTAAGGAAAAGTCACCACTAGCAATTCACAATAGCGAGAAATCCATCACATTAAAAATTTGTGATTAATTTTCCATGATGGTGAATTTTTTCATGACGGTGAATTTTCTCAAATGAATTGCTGGTAGTAAATTCAATTTTGATGAGATAAATAATAAAATATAATATATAAAATAATATTACAAATTTTGTAAGAGTTTTATGGCATCTTTAAAAATATTTTATTAAGATGACATTACAATAGATAGAGATAGAAAAAGGAAAGAGATAGAAGATAAAGAATAAAGAGAGTGAGGGGGTAAGGAGATAGGGATAGAGAGGAAGAAATAGATAGAGATGGATATGGAGAAGAAAAGGGATATGGAGAGGAGAGAGAGATAAAAAGAGAGGGATAGTGGACAGATAGATATTCGGAAAAAGACAACATGCATAGAGGAGGGAGAGTGACATAATGAGAGGCAAAGATGGGGATAAAAGATAGAAATATGGTATGATATGGGTTGAGATCTAGAGAGGAGGATATAGGGTGAGAGATGAAGAGATAGAGGAAGAGAATGACAGAAAGAAAACAAGGAGGGTCTGAGGAATGGAAGAGATAGAGGGGAGAGAGATGAAGACAGAGATAGAGATAGGATAATGGAGGGGAGGAAGGAGAGAGGGGAGAGGGGGAAAGGAGGGAAGAGGCATTCCTGATAGAGAGAGTGATCTAGGGAAAGAGAGATAGGGAGATAGATAGAGAGATATGGAGAGAGATAGAAAGATAGGGAGATAGAGGTAGAGAAAGAGAGAGAGTGGGAGAGATGGAGTGAATAAGAGAGGTGGAGATAGTGAGATATAAATAGAGAGGTAGATCAAGATAGACGAGCCAAGAGAGTCTAAAGAAGGTTAGAGACAAGTCAAGAGATAGAGATGGAGATAGGGATAAATAGGGAATGCGTGTGTATATGCAAGATAGATATATTGAGAGAAAGAGACAGTGGAAAGGATAGAGATGGAGGAAGGACAGGAGAGGGAAGAGGGAGGGAGGAAGAGGAGGGACAGTGATAGAAAGAGAGAAGAAGAGAGAGATAAAGCGATAGAGATAGATATAGGGAGAGAGAAATAAGGAGTGTGTCTATGAGTGAAAGAGAGATATAGAGAGAAAGCGAGAGAGATAGAGAGGAGGATAGAGATAGAGATGGAGATGAAATATCATTTGATAAAAGATGTAACAATTAACCTCATGTACTACACAAACGTATGAAAAGAGTATAATTTTTTTCCCTAATTAATATATATTATAGCTATTAGTAATATGATTATATTGGAGGTAGGAGTCTTAGCTCAATTGGCTAAAGAATCTAGTCTTACCCCATCCTCATAATATATATACTATATTATATATAATTGATATATAGAATAAAATAACTATAATTATTATATACATATGTTATTTTATAGCACATATAATATTAACATTATAATTATTAATGTATAATATATAAATAATATAATATATCAAAATATATGATTTGATAATATATAATATTATATTATATAAGCATCTATCTTTATTTTAGTTAAACATACATTTGTAAGTAATTATAGATTGGTTTCAATATTCAAATTAAAAATAAACTAAATTAAAATTGTTAAAATTAAAAATTTAACTCTTATATTAAAAGTCACAAGTAAAATTGAAAAGTGAAAAATAAAATTTAATCTATTAAAAAAGGTAAAAAATATTTTTGGATTTTGATTATGTAATTTTTTTATCATCTTTTGGTATAAAAAACTATGGAAGTCTCATGTTTTTATTTTAAAATATTATTAAAATTGTTTAAACAAAAATTAGTCAAGATTTTAAAAAATTAAATAGAAATATCAATACTGTTTTAAAATATAATAATAAAGATTTGTAATTTAATTTAAATTAATATAAAATTTTAAATTATATATATGAAATTTTTACATATCATTAATAATTTTCTAATTAAAAATTAAATTTTAAAATCAATCAATAATCAAAACCAAAAAAAAGTTATTAAATATTTTTATTTCAATTATTTAGTATATTTTATTAAATTAAAAATTGTCTTTTAAATTAATTTTAATTTTAATGTATTATTATGTGTAAAAAAATTACTTTACAACAAATTATAATATGAAAAAAAATATATATAAATAAATATAATATATTTAAATTTTTTAAATTAAAAATCAAATTTTAAAATCAATCATTTTCTTAAAACAAAAAAAATATTTTTTTCAAATATCTAAATTATTTTACATTAAAATTAAAATTAAAATTGTATTATTATTATATATAAAAAATACTTTATAACAAAAAAAAAAACCCAAAAAATATAATACAAATAAATATAATATAAAATGCCTTAAGGAAAAAGGCCCGTAAATTTTTATTCTCGTGCGTACGTATTTGCATTTAAACTCTCTATATATTACGAAACCCTATGTGGCAGTCGGTGAGGGCAAAACCACGGTAAAAAATGAAGGGAAAAAAACATGGGTGTGCGGAAACCAAAAGCGGTGGTCGGAATTCTCATAATGTGGGTAGCAAGAAAAAATGGCGAAAAGCAGCCGAAAAAACGGCGAAAACAGTCAAAAAATGATGAAAAATGATGGACGATCAGGATCTATTTTGGATGGTCTTGCATCATTTTTTTAACCATCGATACAGAAAGTGAATTGGCAAACTTCATTGAGGGAACGCCTTCGGCGTAATTAACATGTAAAAAGATTGGTAGATAATCTTAATTAATTTTAGTTTTATATATTATAAAGATTTAAATATGATTTATAATTAGTCTAAGAGATAGAGATCGGATGGATAAGTCATTGAAAAAAACAATTAGTATTTGTAAGTTTGATATGTGACTTCAATCGATGTATGAGTAAGGGCAATTCATGTGGTTGGAGGTTATAAACGTCGCATACAATGAGGACCTTATAGATGGGTTCTCGGTTAGTATCAATTCCTTTGTATCAAAAAATGTGATCTATAATTTGTCCCTTTATGATTTTGAGTTTATTTTACAAGTGTAGATTTAACCTTTGAAATCTCAAAATTTAAATTTAATTATAGGCTTGAGCCAACCCCTTTTCTAATTAGTTATTGTGTGTCAATTTAAGCATGAAATGTTCAAATTTGTAAATTAGATTGTTGTATAAAGAACAAACCCTAATTCATTATGATCATTTAAGAAATCATAAGAAGAGTTATGTCACATTACATCAATAGAGTTAACACATATCATCAACATACTTGTGTCTTAGGTATATTGCATGATTGATTGGCATGTCTTTGATCTTATTCAAACTATTGATTCAAAATTCAAGGGCTTGATATAATAAGAAGATCCTTTATTTAACAAGCTCTCAAAGGTGTTGGCCAACATCCCTTATTTTTAGACACAAATAATAAACAACAAGGCAAATAAATTTCAAGCAAGTAAAATTGCATAGCCATTTCAATGGATAGGGTTCATTCATATGGGTTCAAATTTGAACTAAAGTAAAACATAGTGAATTTTTATTTTGATGGTATCATCTAAAAGACTATTGAGTACTAAATACCAGGACACATCACATAGCATCGTCTAACATGAAACATTTTGTATCAAATATAAAGCTAAGTGCATTTATTTATTTATTTATGCATATTCATTATCACATTTCAATAGCATAAGTCAACCTTAGCTTAATAATCTAAGGTTCTTTATTTATTGTTACTTACATAACTAATTTAACCTAGGTTATCTATGTAGTATGACTTATTTCCTTACATAAATTGGTGGACATGGCTTGTATTACATCCCTAGGTTATGTCGTTAGAGTTTATCCTTCTCCATGTAACATGCCCATTGTTTATGTTTTACCCACAAGTGAATAGTTAATGTATCTAACCTTTAAGAGTAATAAAAAATTTCTTTTCCTTTGAATAATAAATGCACATTTGAAACATAATTCAAACTTTCCCATTACATACAAAAGAATTCCTTTCATTGATTCAAATAATGATGATACATAATTTTCATGGCATTTCATATTTATAATTTCAATAGAGATGGATACAATTTACTTACATAGCTTAAACAATCGTACATATTATATAAAGTACAACGGTCCAAGAAATCCCCCTCAAATCTTGGCCGCCAACTAAAGAGGAGAAGCATCACTCAAGCATTTTTCTGCCAACCACTGACTTATTGCGGTCCCCCGCACATCTACCTAACTGGTAAGATGGCCCTACCCTTCAATGAAGAGATTGGTTTGGTAACCTCATAACAATAGCCTATTATGAGCTTGGTGTTGTGTCCTATACATTTCTAGAACTAACATACAATGGTCCCTACTTACATGTATGACATCCCTTATATAGTACGTAATCCCGAATCATAGTGAAACTGACAGTGTAAATAGTGGCTACTTACACTACTTTGGCCAAAGTTTCCATCACCCTGAACTTAGAGTGGACGTCACACATTCACCCACCTTCCTATCTCGATTTGGTATAAAAATGACCATTATACTCTATATCTAGGTTACTCCCTTTCCCATGGATCAGACAAAACCCAGGAATAACCCACATAACATCACATGACAATCTAACTATACTATCAAAGTGATTATAGCAACTTCTTGCTTAATGCTACATACGTCTAGATTAGACTTCCTACATATAGTGATGATAACTACACAGTATAAATATGTTCACTCAAATAGACTCCCATATATATATGGTACATAAAAGCATATCCAAAAAGATAGGTTCTACAACATATTGCATAACCATGAAACAAACAATCTCAAACAAACTCAACATATTCAAAAGCACTCTTTTTTCAACATAGTAAATAAACTAATTTATCCTTTCCAACATAAAGACAAAGGTATAGATACTAGCATGCATGTATAATGCTCCAATTGATTAAAATCCTTCCTAGTATGAATCTTCAAGATCGATTGGTAACTCCTCCAAGATCCACTTGACTACTCTCTTCTAACTTCTCACTAAATCTCACAATAAACACAAATATGATATACCAAAATAACTCTCAACTCATAGCAAAATAGCATCAAGATAATCAAAATGATAAGTGTAACAATTGGCATAATGGGCACCTCTATTTATACTAATTTGTGAGCAACAGAAGGCTACAAACAAGTAAGTGTTTATGCCACCTTTCTTCCTCATGCAACATCTCACTCACAAGTTTGCAACACATGACAGTCCTCATGGTTGAGTCGACTTGGTATTTGGGACAACAAGCTCAAAACAGGTTTCCTAATTTGAATTCCATTGCATAATGCTGCCAAGTTTGCACTTGACTGAGTCTAAACACTTATTTGTAGGTTTATATGAATTCAAAGACTCCTTTTACATTTCAAATTCTATCAAATATGGCGCCACCTCTTAATCTTGGCACCACCTTCATAGGTGCGGCTTGACATAGTCTACCAAATTCTTAACATCATTAACTACATTCTAAATTGTTTACACAACAACACTATACGAGTGTTTTGCTTCATGCTTTGACTTAGTCTTTTAGAGACTTTTATGTGATAGCTTCCTTCTTATAAATGTTGCACTATTTACTTTATGCTCATGCATTGTATGTTACCATATGCGCTTTGCTTCACAATAATAATCAGTGCTATTTATGCGCTTGGGCTTATATCAATCTCATATATATATAGTGAGATGGGGTTAAAAATCAAATAGCATAGACAAAGTGATAGC
>VDFB02375676.1:0-137259 GCA_007258455.2 Sequoia sempervirens | reverse complement strand
CTTCTTTGATGTATTGAACATGGCACCTTGTTTTTTGAAGTAATATCCATGCATGATAACCTTCTTGTTGTCCATTGTTTTTATAAAGTTGACTTGTCTCTTGAGATCTTCCATTACAGAAGCATTGACTCCTGCAACTCCATTAATATCTTAATAACAAGTCGTTTGATCAATGAACATCCATGCATGATATACAACGTGGACACCGCATCTCTGCTAGGAAACAATTGTTTTATGAAGTTGACTCGTCTCTTGAGATCCCAATAGCAGAAGTATGGATTCCTGCAACTTATTTCCATTAGTATATATACCACTGCAGGACTATAAGCATTGTGTCACTAACGACTATAAGTTATAAGTTGCCTTAGATAGATATTTCGGTTTATTATGCTGAAACAATTCTGAGATCTCAGTTGGTAAGCCTAGAGAACAAGCACCTGCATAACACCCTCCAAGCTTTAAGACCGCCTGAGCTAGAACCCAAGTCTTTTCACAGTCTCATTGAACTATTTGGTCATTAACTATGGGTGGAAAGTTGAGCCTGATCTTGTTGGTACTGTTGGGAGTGTGGATTTGTAAAGGATCAGCTCAATCAACACAGCTTAGTACTAATTTTTATGCCAATTCATGCCCCAATGTAGAAGCCATTGTTAAAAATGTTGTTAGTCTGAAATTCAGCCAAACATTTGTGACTGTTCCTGCCACCCTCAGGCTTTTCTTTCATGACTGCTTCGTCGAGGTAAATAATAGATTATTTACATTTCTTCATGTTTCAGTCAATTATAATGTGTCCTAACAAGCCCAAGTTTTCATTTTTTATGATATGAATAAAATTATTGCAGCTTGTAAATAGACTTGGCTTAAATCCGTGAAATGGAAAGCATTGCTTGTATTCATTGATATGTTGTGCCATGGTATGAATGCTAGCAACTTAGCAATTTGAAATGGTTTTGTGGCTTTTTGTGTGTGACAGGGATGTGACGCCTCTGTGATCATCCAATCTACTGCAAACAATCAGGCAGAGAAGGACTTTCAAGACAACTTGTCCCTGGCTGGGGATGGGTTTGATACTGTAATCAAAGCAAAGGAAGCGGTTGAGAAGGTCTGTCCCAACACTGTGTCTTGTGCTGATATCCTAGCCATTGCTACCAGAGATGTTATAAAACTGGTGAGAATCCTTGTAAAAATATAATCTCAAAGACTGGATGGATTTGAATTAATTTGAGAAGTATCACTGTATCATATAGAACTCAATTGAGCTTACTTGAAAAATACTACCCATAAACTTTGAAGGCTTATGTTCTTGGATGAAAACTGTGCAATTGTATGGAACCTTTGATGGCCCTTGCTTATTACTAACACTTAGTCATTAGCATGCTTTACGTACATTTCTTGGCAATGCCCTTGTCTAAACTTTTGGTTCGTGTTATGTGCAGGCTGGAGGACCAAAGTATAGTGTGGAGTTGGGGAGAAGAGATGGAACCATATCTCAAGCATCCAGAGTCAATGGAAACCTGCCTAAGCCTTCATTCAATCTCGACCAATTGGTTTCTCTCTTCAACAGGAAAGGCTTATCTCAGACAGACATGATTGCTCTATCTGGTAACAAATCATACCAGCTTATAAATAATCTATTTTAGTTCTTACCACCTTGGTATCTCCGAGTCATGCTTGAAGGGGAATGTTAGTACCAGTAAAACTTATGACTTATTGTTCCCTGTGGCAAATGAATAAAATAATCCTTATTTCATTTTCTTAAGATGGCGCATGAAGGGACACCAAGGCAAAGTCTACACACAAAAAATTTGTGTACCCTACTCCTTTATTGTCTCCTTAATCTCCTTTCTTAACTGCACTTAATTGGTGTGCAGAAATCCTGGTCATTTTAATAGAGCACGTACAATTAAAATGGGTTCTACGCATAACAAGGTTAAATTTTAGATATAAAATTTGTATATGAAATTCTATAAGCACACCTTGTTTTGAACATGGTTTATTAACATCATGTTTTCTTCTATTTTCAGGGGCTCACACATTAGGGTTTTCTCACTGCAACAAGTTTTCGAATAGAATATACAGCAATCCAATTGATCCCACTCTGAACAGCACCTATGCTAGCCAATTACAGGGCATGTGTCCCACCAATGTGGATCCCACCATTGCTATTAATATGGACCCTACAACACCTCGTACATTTGACAATGTGTACTACCAAAATCTCAAGGATGGCAAGGGCCTTTTCACTTCTGATCAAGTGTTATTCACAGACAGACGCTCACGAAATATTGTCAAAGTCTATGCAAGGTATCCATCTAGATTTTATGCAGGATTCGTACAAGCAATCACAAATCTAGGTCGGGTTGGTGTTAAGGTGGGCAATGAAGGAGAAATCAGAAAAGATTGTAGCCGCTTCAATTAGTAACATTGATGCTTGGATTTCTCAAGCAATTTACCAGATGAAACCATGGTGTCTTAAATTTCAGGCTTTGGCAGCTCAAAATTAGAAATGTAGATTCTATTGTAATAGCAATTGAGATAGATGTATGTAATTGTGTTCAATCAAGAGACTGCACTAATTTCTATTGCAGTTTATCTAATAAAATCCATTTCAGGGTGATTTATCATTTTGTCAGTAATATAGTATACTCATATCAAAATAGTGGGTTCTTCCCTTAGCTTTGTTACATAAAGGGAAGCTTTAAACCTCTCAATGTGACGGTTGGTATTTCATAGTTAACTGCTCTAACTATTGAAATAGTTTAATACTGCTTAAGTCATCTTTCTCAAACTCAAGCTATTATTTTTGGAGTGTTATTCAACTTGGTTTTTATTTTCACTTCCTATTGGGTGTTGACGAGTGTTTGCTTTTATTTATTATATATGTAGAAAGTTTCAAGTGAAAATATTTGAGATCATACTTATATTCTTATTTCTCTATTCTAAAGTAATAATATTCTTGAAAAGGAAAAAACACACTTTCTATGATTATAGATTTAAATAATTAGATAATTAAAAATAAATAAATAGAATGGATCATTTATCTTTACAACTAAAGAATGAATATTAAAAGTATGAAATTTTGAAATCACAAAAGTATCTTGACAATTGAATTTACAGATCAAACTCAGAATATTATTCTCTACTATGCTCAAGGTCAAGTTTATTGATCTAGATCTAATCGACTATCATGAACTTAGTTTGTATTTGCAAACTTGACCACTAATGATTTTTGGATTCTACCCTCTATGCAATTTGAAGAGTTGACTTTCTAATGTCTCATAGTAAAAATTGGTTAGCATACTTGCTAGTTTGCACTTGATGAGATCTCACGATTTTCTAACATTTCATTTACTATGTGGGGACACCGAATCAATAACTTTGACTAATGATCAAAGATAATAGATAATCGCCTAGAAATCATATTTGTTACTTCTTTTATGTTCTGAATATAAATGTGGCACTATTGATTTTCTCTTCTAAACGCTCTAGAGTGAATGAGAGATATTGTAATAACCTTGAACCAATTCTTGAACAAATGCCTTTTAGATTTACAAATGTAAACCAAAACTTTCAAATTCCAAAAAAAATCACAACTTTTTGCATTAATAACAATTACCCAAATTTACTTATGAAACCATTGCATCAAAGAAAGAATCCATTTTTTTCTTGTTTACAATGAAGGCTCAAATACTTCAAAATATGTTGTAGCAATAATGCAACCAACAATAGGTACAACAACAAATAGCTATAGAACACACGAAACTTAAAAAATTGAAAACTTGTAATTCACTGAGCACATTCACAACCTTTGGATGTGATGGTCATATACAAAACCAAAGGGGTCTCATCCTCCAATCCTTGAAACAAAAGGTTTTTCATCCTCTAATTTCATGTGAATCCAAGTGTTTTCATCATCATATCTTATTGTTTGAACGTAAGGCTCAGAATAGTGTAAACAAGGGTTTTTGGTTTTAGAATCAATAATTTCTAGTGAATGCATCCATCCTCTTTATATAGAAAATATCAATGGTTGGTAAAGGATCACACCCAAATGAATGGTCATATTGTGCATGCATCAATTACATTAAATTTTATTCTTTTATCTTGCTTGAACTAGAATTTGAATTTTCCTTTGTTGTGTAGGTTGTTAAAACATAATATTTTCAATTTGGTTGCACTTTCACACAATTTATGAAATTGTGAACTTTGCAACATTCAAAAATTCATCTCTTTTTGCCTCTTTTTCCTTTTCTTCTCTTCTTTTCTCCCTTCACTTAAAAGCTTGTCACACATAAATTATCTCTTTGCAAACCTTATTAGATTTTTTACAAAGCTTACAAACTTGCAAACTTCACAACATCATAGTTTAGGTGACTTCTTCCATCCTTCGTGACACTTTTATTTAGTTCATGAACCTTGAAACTTTATGACATTCTAAACTTTGCAATATCCCTTTCTTTGTTGCATTTTTGAGGATTTTGTAAACTCGTGAACCTTCAACAATTAGAGCCTTGTCACATTTTCACATGGTTTTCTAACTCAATAACTTTGCAAAAATCATAACTTTCTAACAAATTAGCTTTTTCTCCACCTTATTTCCCATAATTTGAATTTTTTCAAAATTTTAGGTAGATTCATAGATGATCAAAACAACTATTTCCTAATTTTTTATACCTTAAACCATTTAAAATAGGGAATTGATAAATATTACCTATAATTTTATAAGTTCATAAAGGTAACATTACAAGTCCACCCTCTTTAACATTGCTTGACCTCAAGTAATGCAAATTTGGATGCTCTAGTATCTTAGGTTCCTCATACGTAGCATTTTTAATAGAAAAGTTCTTTCATTGAACTAGATATTGTTGAATACCCAAGATATTGAGAGCGGGGGTGAATCAGTATCTTCTTAAACTTATTGAATAAACACCATCCAAATATTTCAATGCATATAACAGTAAGAATGAGCAAGAGAATTAACACAACATAAAGATACACAACACATGAACACCAGGATTTTTACGTGGAAAACCCAAAATGGGAAAAACCATGGTGAGGATTAGCTCACAATATAGTATAACCCGTTATAAGATATTACAAAGGCTAGCTCACTGCCAGGACTCACTATCCAAAAAGGGAGGCTCATTGCCTACAAAGATACAATATAGAAATGGCTTACAACCAGAAATTAAACTGATAAAGTTATACCTAACAAGTGCAAATTCAATTCCTTTGATGCTTAGTAAACTGACTTTACACACTTCATCATATTTGCATACTTTTTTATATTCTTTGTCGCTTCTTCAACAACACCAATCTTAAAAACTGTCCACAATATATATATATATATAACATATCCGCAAGCATCAATTAGGTTGGCCTAATTAGATGCAACCCTTATTCACCAAAAATATTGACTGTCAACTTCAAGCTTGTGCAAAACCTTTCCAAAAAAATTTCAAGGGTATAGTACGCTACAACATGTTGGCGTGGACCTAAGATAGGTCACAAATACATCTGTAACACAAAAACAATTCATTATAACATCAACTATACATTAGGTCAGCTAGGGATAGACCTAATAACAAAATGAAACAAGCACCTGTGCACAAGATATTTTGAACATACAACCTTCTAACCAAAAATCATTTCCCAAATCTGCAAGCTATGATATTCATTAGTGGAGGATTGCGGACCAAAATACTGGAGGATAGTAACTACATACGAGTTCATAATACCAGATCAAGCTAGTACTTAAAATTGCAGTTGCAACTCATATAACATGGTGACATCAATGACAACATAAAAGATGCATAATGATATGTTCTTCATTCTTCCAACAATCTCCCCCTTTTTCATTGATGGCAACATGTGCCAAAAGAATTTACAAACCTCCTATGTGCAACTCACTCTCCCCTTTTCTCTTCATGACACTCACTCCCCCTTTGACATCAAGGACAAAGGGTAGTCCAAATATATGAAAACTAAAAAATCATTACCTAGAGGAACAGGAGCCTTGAAGCTCCTTGAGTATACCTTGCCATGTTGTCTTACCATTCTCCCAAATCTTCTTAGCAGATATCAGTATTTGTTCAAAGATTCTAGTTCCATTAGACTTTCTTTTGCATCATCTGGAGTGCCTGGAATTAGATTGATCTTCTCTAGCTTTTTTGCATTTTCCAAAGCATTTCCCACCAGAGTGTACTCCATTCTCACAAGGTCACCTACCTAACTAAATCTTCTGATGATATCTTCCTTTTGCTTTTGTAGAATAAAGAATTTCTCTTTGTGAGTAGTGATAGCATTCCAAGTTGGCTTGTCTCTATCTTTAGATGCATTGTATGTACTAGAAATAGCTGTCAACTGGGACTCAATGTAGTCCATGAGATCTTTGATATTCTACATGGCATTTGGCCACTTTATGCAGTAAGAAAATATAGTATTTTCTTTAGACTCACAAGCTTGCACAACTTTCAAGCTCTTTTTCACATTGGTGTGTGCCAGAGCACACTTATCATGAAGTGCCAAAAGCATTTTCTCTACCATTTTCTCCTCAACCTCTTGCCTTGTCTTCTCGCCTAGTCCAGACGAATACTCCTTAAAGGATTCCAATTGAAGTTTTAGATTCTCTATTGGAGTGAGAGATGTATCTATCGATGTACCAGGGGTGGCCTCCTGCAAAGTTTTGAGGGCATCATCAATAAGCTCTATCCCATTTTGATGTGTTTCCATAATTTCTTTTCTTCTTGAATGCATGCAATGCATCCCCTAACACCAATTGGTGAATGAGAGAAATCTTGTCTAGATCCACACTACCTTGAATCATGGGGAGTAGTAGAAGTTTCAGAGGAATCACCAACTGGAATCTAATTTGCTTGGATAACAAGCCTTTTAATACATCATCGCCGGAGGAGGATGCTCTGGAGGACCTTTGTGAATCTAGAACTTTCCTTTGATCTTCTTCATTCTTTCTTGTAGATTCCCCATTTCTTCCTTCTTCCTCTATCTTTTCTTCTTCCTCTGTACATTTTCTTCCTCCACTTTTTCTTCTTCTACTACTACTTTTTCTTCTTCTACTTTTCCATCTTCATCTTTATTTTTTTCTTCTTCAACATGCTCCAAAGGGACAACATCAAGTTTCTCTACTTTAGCTTCTTCCTCATTTTGTTTCTCTATCTCTGAAGGATCATTTGTAACACCTGTTTCTGGAAGAATATCTTTATAATTTGTTTCTATAAGGATATTTGTATGACCTCTATCCGGAGGTATGTCATCCTTTACCTCTACAAAAACCTTTTATCCTTATTTAGGTGTAGAACTGAATGGGAGTGCACCAAACATACCATATTTCTCATCCATACCCCTGATGGCTTTTGTAGTTTCTTTCTTTATTTTCTTCATTTGTTTTTGTAGACACTGAAAAATGTCCTAATCAATGTCATTCACTTAAATCAGATTTATTAACATCATTTCTTCTTTATCCATCCTCTTTTCGCTTAATTAATTCAATTAGCCTAGAGCTAATTAATTAATTTCATCATTTTCATCTATTTGGCCTAATTAATTAAATTGGGTTAATTCACCTCTTTTCGCACTAACACTTCATCTAATTAAATTAAATAAATCAAAATATTTGATTTAATCTCCTAAGTCATCTTATTTAATTAAATAACCCTATCCTATTTAATTAAATATCATTTCATCCCTCCCCTATTTATTAAATCATCTAATTTGATAAATATCATCTAATTCCTCTAATCCCCTAATTACATGAATTAAACCTTGTTTAATTAGCAATTAAACTAATTATTCCTCTAATCAAAGGAATATTCCCATGGAATATTCTTTATCCTTTTTGCACAATTAAAACTTTTTTTTAATTTGTAAAATCATCTTTTTCCTCACCCTAATGGAATATTCTAAGGAATATTCCCTCTCCTCCAATCAACTCACTTAGCTTCAAAAGCAAGTTAACCCTCTTACCTTTCTAGCAAGTTGCCTTTGACCTATGTGAGCAGGTCAAAAGTGTTTTTGTTTAAGGTAATTGTGAGCCTTTGATTAATCTTCATCTTGAATTTTCATCCATTGATGAGAATCCATGGTCCATGTCTCTCATCTCTTTCATCCTGAACCATTGATTGAGCTTTTTGATCTCAACCATTCATTCCTCATCTATTCTCCTATGAATAGATCACTATTTGGAGAAAAATGGATCCATCTTTTATTGCAAAGTCATGTTGTTGAATTTACTAACATCCATACTCTCAATTTGCACAAATTTAGTTTATCTTCAATTTGTTTAAGTTGCATAATAGCTTCAAGCTTTCATTAATGGCTTCCATGCATCCATCTTAGTTTGTAAATAAATTACAGTTTTCATCTTTTAGCATCATTTTAGTTTAAATTAGCTTAGAAATTACACAATTAGATCATTTATAGTATAAAATCATGGTAACTTAGCTTGCATCATGTTCATTTTGTGCATAATTTAGGTTTTTCATACATCAAACATCATGGTTTCACCAATTCTCTTCCATAGAATTGACTGAATTAAGCTCACTATCATGAGATTGGGAAAGGGTTGTCAGTCCACATCAACATGACACCAATTTCACAACAAGATAAATTTCAATGGATTAGAGTAGATTTTTTCTTAAAGCTTTCATAGTATTAGCATGTTAGGTTTCTTGATAAAATGTTTACTTTCAATTTTGATTGATTGATCTTGTTGAGATTCGAGTATTGGTGGATCCATTATGCTTCGATTTTTTCATGGATCAAGCATGATTTGGCCCATAACTAGTATCCTCTCATTGATAGCTTTTTATCTTTTTTCATCAAAGTGCTTACTCTTTTCTTCACCCAAAACATCTTTGAGAATACCTTCTTCAAGGTTTCCAAATCATTTGGGGTCAAAGAGGACCCAATTTTCTCAAATGCCTCATTTATTATCTTCTCTTCCAACTCAATAGCCTCTAATCTTCTTTTCATCAGGACTTCCCATGATTTCTCAGGCACATTGTTCTTAACATAGTCCCAACTGACTTCCGAAGTGATAGCATATTGAATAATAGCCAAAATCAATGTTTTTCTATCCTCTCTACCTACTTGAGTATAAATTTTTGTTGTAGGCTACAGCATATCTTTAAAATGTATCAAGATATTAACCAATGCCTCTAATCTAAGAGGAGAATCGGGTCTTGCTGGTGAGGCATTTTGTTCTTCCTAGTCTAGAGATGCTTCTTTTGACACTTTTTCCTTCTTCAAGTTCGGTTTGGTGTGCACATGAACACCAAAACCCTATTCTTCATCTTCTTCGGAGGATGACACATATAGATATCTTTTAGTAACAACACTTGCTTCCTACGAAGCACCTTCACGAGAGGACATGCTCCCTTTCTTCTTTTTTACTAATTTAGTTGTAGGGTTTTCCTCTTCTTCTTCTTGCTCTTTATTGATACTAAGGTTATTTTCCCTTGTAACCTTTTCCTTATTACCTCTCTTGAATGGTGCCACCAAAGGAGTCTATTTCACTTTTTTCTAGATCTTATAGTGGGTTTGGAAGGAGCGGGGCCTTTGCCTTTACCCTGAACATCGAGCTCCACCTTTATTGATGCAAGGGTTGTGATTGGTTTGGAAGGAGTAGTCCTATCAAATCTCCTCAGTCCTAATGATTCTCCAACCATCTGTTCTCCCATGGCTCTTCCTTGTGCAATCTATTCATCAATGAAGCCATCCTCTCTAAGATTTTTATCTACATTCTTTCTTATCACAGGTTTCTTACGCTTCAACTGAATTTCCATATATTTTTCTTCATAAGTGTCAACTCTAGGTTCACTGTTATCTTTTGGACTTTTCAACAAAACTTGCACATAGCCTTTTGCTTCATCCTCTATAATTTCACAACCCAATGATTGAATCCAGATAGTCTAGGGTTCAACAGATTCAATCATGCACTCATCTATGGAGACATGAAATATGATGTCATTCTTGTACTTTTCAACAAATTTCCTAGGAATCCTTTCGTGTTCATTCATGTTGCTTTTGAAGATAGCAAAGAATTTTGTTAGAGCATTGTCTCGACTCTTTAGATCACCCAAGTTGTGGATATAATCAAAATTTTGATGTGAAATAAGTATTGATGTATCCCATATTACCACATCATCTCTTCCAGGAAGTCTTCTAAGAAAGAACAACAAACAAACAATTAGGGAACCAAAATTAAATGCATATTTCTTCTCCCTTGTCATCTTCAAGTTTTCAAATAATTGTTGTCAGAGAAGTTCATGACACATATCATATTCTACACCATTTGTTCCCATTTCATATTTGGTGTATATAGTTGTAGCAGACGTAGAATTTTCCCTATTTGTGAAGTAGATCTTGTGACCGATCATTATAGTTGCATACTTCACAACAAGATTGGTAATAGGCTTTGTTGCAAGAGCCCTTTTGTCAATTTTTTGTTGAAAATGGAGGTAATTAAGTAGCTTTAAAACTTGTAAAAATATTATGTTGTAGATCTAATTAAGTGTTATTTGTTACAATTTCTTTGTGGATGATAATTTTTTTAGATTCATTTTACCATTTGTAGAAGTAGACAAAATATTGAAGAAGAATAAGACTAGAAGATAGAAGTGACACAGCATATACCGTGGAGAAACCCTTTTGGGAAAAAACTCCACCACCAAAATCAATAGTGCTTGAATTAATTAACCTTAGAACAATATTACAATAATTCTTTATCAATCCTTGCTTGAGATGCTTGTTTTTCCTTCAACAATTATTTTTCACAACCTGCATGCAATAAAATATGATAAAACTCTCTTCATCTTGATGCAATTTATAGACAATAATGAGCCTTGTAAAATCCAAAGAGTATACAATTACAAATCACAAAGCTTATCTCACAAAACCTATGCCTATTCTTTGCAAGTAGAGTTCTTTCATGAAAAATAATGTCAAACCAAGTCCTTCATCAATTTGGGCATCCAAAACTAAAGTCCTAACTCAACATTGATTATGAAGATATCTTGTAAGCTTCTCCTCAAAGTTGGCATCCAAGAATGGGCCCACTTAACTTGTCCTTATAAAATATTTTATCATGCAAAAGTGTTAACTCCAAGATGCCAACTTGGGTGCCCAAGGTGGGTCCAAGTCAATCTCTATTAACTAAAACATATCTCTCCACCATTCATGCAAATATCATGCATGATTGATCATCCCCTGTTAATTGTAAGCAGTCACCTATTATCTATCATGCAATTCAAGTCAATTGAATTCAACTAACATGCAACTTAAAATAACTACATGCAACCAAAGATAACTAAACCATAACTAAACTGAACTAAATTGAACTAAACTAAAATGATATTGAACTGATCTGAACTAAACTAAACTAATATTGAATTGAACTGAACTAATTTGAGTTGAATTGAACTGAACTCCATGCATGTAAACATCAATCCCTAACTTCTGGGATCTTTACATGAATTACTGAAGTGTTATCTTTTTCTCCAAACAGTTAACTTAACTCAAGGTGAGTTCCACCTTCCATGTGGGTGCCCCATATGCTCCTATTATTTAGGAACTCTTCTTGGATGCCCTCACATGTTGCTATCATTTAGAATTAATTGCAAATGTCAATTAACATGTTCATTTCATTCGAATTTAATCTCTTTCTAATCCTAGTGTTGGGGAACACTTTCCAAGGACTTAAGAGATACTTGAAATATGTTTAGGATTGCAATTAAATGGCATCCTATTCCCAACAATGTTGCTCTAGTGAGTTCCATCACCACTTCATTCTCCATAGACTTCAACACCAGTACCAATCTAGTATCACAGAGTTCAGTAACTGCCTTAATCACTTCCTTGGTTATAAGGTGAGGTCTTCTAGTCCACAAAAACTTATCATAAATTCTACTAAGAGTTGGTTTAACATACTTGTCATCAATAGTGGAGCTAAAGTTAGGAAAATAATTCCACTGATCCAAATTCTTCGCAACAATATTTGCATACTCAGGTTTTATCAAGAAATAATCCCCGGTGAGCTCATTATGCCATATATCTATCAATTTGTTGTGATTATACTCCTCATTCTTAACACAAATGTACATTCCAGTGTCTTCAATGGGCATGACACCATGAGGAATCGATAAGAAGGCACCCATAGGGTCCTCTTTGAATACCTTCATGGAATACTTCTTGTAAGAAGGTCTAGGTCTTTCTAACACATTTACGATTACAAGGCTTTCCATTTTTCCACAAATCGAGCTCTAATGACTTCAGAAAGAAGATTCACACAAACCCACAAAAGCACAGAATAATAAAATACATTTTTCTTTCACGAAAACAAGAACTATGGTTTGCACAGCTCACTCTCCAAATCACCTCAAGAATGCTCCAAATCGCTCTTCACTTTCTTCAAATGCACAAGTGATCAAAATTCCTTAAAAATCCACTTTATAGATCAATGAGCTGCCCTAATTTTCTTTAAATGTGGTAGAATTCAAAAAGATGATAAAAACCTTCTTCACTGCACTAAAAAAAAAAAAAAAAACACCTAATTTTCTCTGCAAATGATCATGCCTGCAACTTTTCTTCTAGTTCCTTTCGCATAATATTTGTCTATTCATTCTCTATAACATATCTTTGTGCCAAAGTTTGACACATCAAATACCCAGGGGGGTTGAATATTTTTTTGTTAATGCTCCCCCTAAGACCATGTTGAGTCTAATTGTCAAAGGAATTTTCTGCACCAGATGAGGGCACAGACTTGCTTGATGTTACTGGCTCTTCTTTCTTCTTCCATATCTTGTTCATTTCTTGCTTAACCTCATTCTTGTCAATTGTGTTCACTAGTTCATTCTTCTTTACCGAATTAGATTGTTTACCCCCTTTACTTTTGCATACTCTTGAAATGTGTCTGGGATTGTTGCAATTGTAGGAAACAACATTTTTCTGATTTGTTTGACCTCCATTAACCCCTGATTTGCACTAATTAGATTTGTTTCCAAACTTATTACAAGCATAGTAGTATCCAATAAAATATTGATTCATTCTACCTCCATAAAACCAATTCATCATCTAAGTTTTGCATTCACTAGCTCTATGTCCAACTTTCTTGCATGCAAAGCATTGTCGAGAGAAGGAACTAGCATACTAGTTTATTCTACTTCTACACTCCATTGTCTTGTGACCAAATTTATTGCATGAAAGGAAAACACCATTGAAAGATGGGTACCTTTGAGCATTTGGTCTTCTAATAGGTGGTCTTCTAGCAAAGCTTCTTGGATTTCTTTTTTATTTTCCTTTATCTTGAGTCTTTTGATTTTGCATTGTGTTTGAGGTTGACATAGCCTTTGAGCCTTCACCTGCTTCCATTCCTAAACCACCTTTATCTTTAGTTGGTTTCTATTCTACAATCAACTCATCAAGCTTGGTGGAGCTTTTTTTGAACTTGTCTTCACAGAGTTTTTCTTTTTCCAGATATGCTTCTAGGTTTACCACTTCTTGTTCAAGCCTTGAGCATTCATCAGTCTTGCTTTGCACCACTGTATTCAGAAAATCTTCAATTCTCTTATTTTCCTCCACTTGCACCTTCAATCTGGTGATCTCTTCATTTGCTTGTTTTTGTGAGATGGGGTTAGAAATAAAATAACATAGACAAAGTGATAAACAACACTACTAAGCTATTAAACCACATCAACAAGCGAATACAAACAAAATGGAGATATCAAAATGAAAGAAAACAAAATAAAGCACTCCCCATATTATAGTTGATTCCTTCTTCTTGTTATGCAACTTTGCCCTCAGATTTGTTGAAATACTTGTGCAAAACCTGCAAATGGTAGCAAGAAAGTTGGAGACAATTAGCTGTTTGGAGAAGGAATGTTGTTTTTATAGACAACCTTTCAAATGGACGGTTGAGGTTAATCTTATAGAAAGATTCCAAGATCAATGGATGGGAATGCATGAGAGGGATGTTACAAAATGGATGGTTGAGATTAAGTCTCAGAAAAGATGCCAAGACCAACGGTCCAGAATTGATGCACCAAAAATATACCATGCATGGAAAAGCTACAACGTCGACGGCTATGATGCTTGACAACTATGACAGACATGCAAGACATGCAAGCTATGGCATAAATGAATGTTATGATAGGGGATTATGACAGAGCATCTTTGACCAGGTGGTGCATAAATAATTTATTTTAAATTATTTATTCAAAAATGGAGAGTGGAGGAAATGGACAAGTGGAAAATAAATAATTTATTCAAATTATTTATTTGGAGAAAATGAAAAGAGGAGAATTTAATTAAATTTATAATCAATTTAATTAAATGGAGAGATGAAAATTAGACTTTAAATAATTAATTTAGATTAATTATTTAATAGGGGAGGTGGCATGGAATAGTTAAATAATTTTAATAACTATTTAACTATAGAAGAATTAAAGGACCATGCATAGATAAATAATTAATATACCTAATTATTTAACTATAGATGAAAGGTGACAAAATAATTAAATAAATAATAATTTATTTAACTATTGAAGAAGAGGGAGAAATTAGTGACGCAATTAGTTTATTTAATCGATCAGGATAGAATAAAGATTAGAAAGTGAATTAATTAAAAACTATTTAATTAATAGAGGAATATGATCAAACATAATTGAATAACTAAAATTATTCAATTATCGAAGGACGGGGGCCAAGAAAAATGATGCTCGCGGACTTAGGACATTTTTCAGTGTTTACATTTTGCCTCTCTTTGACATAATGCAGTTCATTGCATTGTGTCAAAGAAATTTAATTCTGAAATATGCTCCAGTGAAAGAAGAATGACGAGGAGGGTTGTGTATGCCCCCTCGAGAGGACATGTGAGTTCAAAGAATATGAATGTGCTCTCGAAATGGATGATAAGACTAGAGGATAAGGATAAAAGAAATGTTAGCTTGGAAGGGGATGGATATTAGCGTGGAAGAGAAAGGAGAATGAATATGGAAAGCTAGATGAGAAATAAAAAGGGAACCAACTTTCATGCATACATTTTTATATTTATCATCATTGGGCATCAAAATATTGCAAATGGTCCACAAACACCATGGTATGACATAGACCCAGGTGTGCAAGGTGACCATTTGCAAAACAGACAGTCACAGACAAGGAATATCCTAACTTATACTAAGGGTGAAGTTGCCCTTATGTTTTTGTCAAGACAATCCACAGACAATAGTCAAAGAAAAACAAATTAGTTCATGAGACGTCATCGCACCTCTAAATCCTTCAAGGGACATTCTCGAGGTAGCTAGTAACATGACCAAGAGACAAAATGACAAAAAATAAGACAAAATAACAAAAAGATCAGAAAAAATGGACAAAAGATAAGACAAAATAGACCAGAAAAATCAAGAGTCATTTAATGTGTTTGCCAATGTTTGTTTTTCCGAAGACAAATTTCATGATAGTTTGACACTTTGATAGTTTGACAGTTTTGACAAGTTGCCAATTCGACGGTGTTGATGGTTTGACAGAGCCTATTGTTAGGAAGGACACATCCTGAAAAAAGACAAATGATGTTTTGACGAGGTCCAAGTCCAAGAAGGACACATCCTAGAGGGGACCAAAGAGTGACAAGATTGACATTATTTTGGCAATTTGACTTATTTTGACTGGATGATTGATTAGACTATGTTGTCTATTGGTTCACAATTTAAATGTTGACGTTTTGAATGACTGATTTTGTTCGAGTGCCACTATGTCTGACTTATTTAACTAATGCAACTATGTTTGAATTATATGACCGACGTGATGAATGCTAACTTTGTTTTGGGATTTTTGGGAGTTATTTGATTTTTTTTATTATTTTTTGTTTCTTCAAGACATTTTTCGATGTTTAGGTCTTTTTTTAGGACATTTATTATTTTTTTGGTCTTCTTATTTTTTCTTGACATTTTTCAATTTTTAGGTATTTTTTCAAGACATTTTTTTTATTTTTAGGTCTTTTTTCAAGACATTTTTTTTATTTTTAGGGATTTTTGACATATTTATGATGCATGTGAATGATTCCAAGGATAGACATGATTGTGCCGCTAGTCAAGTTGAATACCAATTGATAGGTGATAATGAGGATGTTGTTTGACATGGGAAGGACACATCCTGAAACAACATGAGGATGACGATCATGTGACGAAAGTATCGAGGTTTGCAACCGGGCCAGGAACAAATTCAAGTAATGTTTTGGATAATGTGCTTGTATGGATGAAACTCATTGCATTTGGAATGACTTGGTTAGGACTAGAAGGGATGATGAAGTATCCTTAGATCGTTTGACAAGGGAAAGTCAAGATAGGTGACCTACATGAAAGGGTGAGAGGTGGCCTTGGTAAAGGATGGGAGACATGAGACTAAGGGAATTGTCAAATGATTTTCTAGGACTATGTCGTATAGGGATAATGATGGAAATGACAGAATAGTTTGTGACAAAAGGATTGACATGTCAAGAGTTTTCCCTAAAGCATGATTTATGTGTACCAATTTTATGTCAAGACCAAGGTAGGTGGGAAAATGGACGGAAATGATATGGATGAAATGGATGGATGCCAATGTTAAGAGGAAGGCATAGGAGATGAGACAACTTGCCCCCAAGTGTAAAATTCCACATAGATGATTTATTTTACACATGGCGCCTGTTTTCCAGGTTTTCATCATGGTACTTATCCAAGGTGCCTGTTTGCCAGGTTTTCACCATTGGATGAAATTTTTCTCTTTACTATTTTCTTGACTTCTTTTTTTTTTTTTGTGTCACCAAACGCCTATTTGTCAGGTTTTCATCAAGGTGACAATTTTTTTATTTTTTTATTTTTTTGTATTTTTTATATTTTAGGATGACCTTCATGCCTTAACTGACCACTGATTGTTTTGAAGTTGTTGACGATGTTGATGTAGAGACTGGTGCCATGATATTCCAATAATGACCATTCTGAAGAAGTTGCCTTGTTAGGATCATAGCGCTTACATACAACCGATTGATGTCATTGTGATCATTTTCAATACTAGATTTGGCCTTATCAAAATACGCACATCGTGATAGAGTGCCATGAGATTCCTTATGATAAAGAATTGTTTCCAAGATGTGACAAATTTGTGACATGGGACTTTTGGATTGTAGACGAGATGTAGGATTATGGCAGATGATGGTAAACATGGATGGATTGTTGGGATGTTTGGATGAATCACTTTTTATTTTCCAAACTTGGTATGATGGATGACGGATTTTGGAGCGATGACATTTGGAACCAACACCTTTAGATGCCTTGCTTGATGACCATTGTGAAGGAGGTGGACATGTGTTATATATGGGAGTCCTCTTGTCTTGTGGCTCCACATTTTGATTAACTTTTTATTTTGACATATTCTCTTTGCTTGATCCACTATTCTTTGGGATCCATTTTAATTGCATTTGTCCACTTGTCTTTTTGTGTGATTCAATGGCCTTTGACATTTGGTTTTTGACTTTGTAAGACTTTTGTTTTTGTTGGTTCCAAAGGGAAGGTTTAAGATGTTGAGAATGATGGTTTATGGTGTGGGTGGACGAGGTGTGGACAACAATCTTATGACAAGGATTTCTCATGGACTCTATTTTGACATTTTTATTTGACAAAGTTGCCCCCAGTATCGAGGAGGTTCCACTAACATCATTTGATTTACTAACTAAAGAATAGCTAAGACCTTGATGTCTGTAATTTTCCTGAAGTTGTATTGGTTCTTGAATTCCTTGCCCGTGTATGCCTAGTCCTTTGCCTTGATAATGCATGCTCTGGCATATTCTATTTGTGATGGGGTATTTATTGTTTTGAAAGCAAGATGCTAACCCATCATGATGTATGTGGACATTGTCACTTGGAATATTTTCCTCTACAAGAAATCCTACTCTGACAAAGATAGATGACCCTAGTTGATAAAGTGTCTTAGCTTCATTGTCATGTTGGCCATATTCTTGACTGATATCTTTGGTCTAATTTTGTGACATGTTAGGTTCAAATGATTCTATTGGTGCTTCCATGTCGATGTTGAAGCCATCGTTATGGTCAGTGTCATGGAGTTCAATGAAGTCAACTATAGCTCGATCATTTGCAAATATGTCCTTAATGGAAGACTCTTGTTCTTGAGGAATATCGTCTATGTGTGTCATGGAGGCAAGTGCCTCATCTTGGAAAGCGTCAATAGTCGGGTCTTGAAGAGGGTCGTCAAGTGTTTGATTATAAATGGCGTAAAGCTCAAGGAGTGGATTGTTTTGGATTTCTTGGTCAATGGTAGGGTCTTAGTCAAAGATGGGGTTGTCATGGATGATATAATCGGAAATAGAATTTTTGTTCAAGATAGGTGTGTTTTGGATGTCATGATTATTTTGAAGGACATCTTGAATGGACTTTGAGATAGGGTCATGGGTTGGACTACCTTCATCCTGAAATGAAGGTGACATTATAATGTCATGCTTTGGGCTTTCATTTTGACATGTATCCTCAAGTTTAGACAATGGGATTTGACTTTGGACAATGATAGAATTTTCATGACTAAATGTGGCTTGTGAGGGAGTGACTTGAAAAGGATTTATGGATGAAGGACTAGGATAGGACATGGAGACTTGACATGAGTTGGTAGATGGTTGATAAGGCATGTAGACTTGGATGAGATTGGTAGGTGAAGGACTAGAATATGATGTGGAGACTCGTAATGGAATAGTGGACAGTTGGTTTCCCTTGTCAAGGTTAGGATAAGGGTAATAAGTGGACATGTGTTGGAGATTAATGATAGGATTTTTGTTAAGTGATTCTTGATAGTGAGGGTTGATGGATGGAAGACTTGGACTGATGGATTGTTGGTAGGAAGAGTACGTAGGTGATTGACCATGGGTTGTGACTGTTTTGGATTTGAAGTGGAGATAATCTCTTTTGAAGTCTTTGGCTAGTTGAATGTAACCATTACGGATAAAGTTGTATTCAACTTGACTAGCAAGCATATCAAGGTGACTTGAAGAAATGATGGTGGATGCCATGAGACTATGACTATGTTTTTGGATTTTTTGGATAAAGGATGACAATGCAAGACTATGTTTTTGGATTTTTTGACAATAAGGGATGCAATATGACAATGTTGTCTAAAGAAAATGACTAATTCCAAAGGACAATGACGACAAGATGACAAGTTATGACACTAATTTTATTTTTGTATTTTTGGAGGATGTCAATGCAAGGTGATAATGACGTTTGCCTAAGGAAAATGACTAATGCAAGGTGATAAAATTGATAGTGAGGACTAATGTGAAAATGTTGGTTAAGGAAATGACCAATGCAAAGTCTAGATGCCAAATGAGGACTATGATGACAATATTTTGGATTTTAAAGATATGCAAGGTGAGGACTAAAATGACAATGTCTAAGGTAGGCAAATGCAAAGGTCTAAAAAATTGGAAGAAGAAGGTTTAACCACCCTATGCTTGATCTATATCTCAATTTTGGAATATCAAAGGACTTGTTTGAAGGATTAAATGACAAGGACAAAATGACAAGTGAGTCTTCCTAACTAGACTTTTGAGTCGGAAGGATCTCACAAAAGGACAATGACTAAAGGAGATAATGATGTCTAAGTTCAATGATAACCTAATTTTGAAAGTCAATATTTTGCAAAATGAGGTAAGGTTGTCCTAATCCAAAATATGCAAAATGAGATGAGGACCTAAGTTTTTGGTTTATGACTAAAAATGCAAATGGTGAAGCCTAAGGATGAAGCTAAATATTTGCAAAAATGACCCTATGGTAAGATGCAAGCTAAAGTGTACAAGGAATGAGAGATTTGAGCAATTTCAAAGTTGATTTCTGACAGAGACCTCTTAGAAAAAAAATGTTTGACAGTAGGCTAAAACTATTTTTTGATGTTTTGTTGAAAAGTTTGAGTTGTTTGAGGTCAATTGTTTGTGTCTAGATTTGTGACTGTTGTGTATATTATTTGAAAATCTAGAAAGCACTTGACAAGAACAATGTTTTGGTGTATGCAAACACACATGAGACAAGCATAATCCTAATAGGCCAATAGGCCAAGGTTTTGTATACTTGATATAGCCCACCGATATACCCCAGATTGGTGCTAAACACCTTTCCTTCTCGAGAGCAGATAGCTTAGAAGTTTGGTGGCACTGGCTCCCCTCCACGGCTCATTAACATCATTCGAGCACACCAACTTTGGATTCTTGGGTAGTCACTTCCCAAGAACTGCTATCTCTACTCAAGGGAGTCAGTAGTGAGTATCTTCGAGCATGATACTGTACCCTACACTATACCAAGCAATGGCTGAAAATGACGGGCTTCTAAAATAATAGGTGTCTAGTAAGGGAACTCGTTCGAGTGGCCATACATGGGGCACAAGATTAAGCTACGTTTAGGAGGCACTCCAGCCTGAAGAGGTTAAGCTCGACAGGGTTTTGGGGAGTACTACTTGGTCTGTATGACACATTTGCACTCATAATCCTAGGTTTTCCCTTAGGATTCACATTTATATACCAGTTGGGGGTAGCTTGGCCAAAAAGATTCATTGCCGGTCTGAGTCACCTTGGGGTGAGTACCTCTTCCCACCAAGGCAGGCCCAAGTTCTAGAGGCAATAACCCTTTCTCTTACACCCAGGATTGCATGAATGCGCAAGGGGAGAGGATACTTTGATTATTGCATCAAGGTGACAAAATTTGAAGACACTTGTAAATTTTAATTACCAAATGATAATGTGAGGAGGACACACAAGACACTTTGTTCTTTTTAAAAGTTTAACTTGAAATATGAAAAACAAAGTTCATTTTAAACTCATACCGTGAGAATGCAAGTTCATTTTAACCATATGAGTTTCAATGCATGCTTGTGTTCATTTTAGCCTAATGACATGAAAATGCAAGTTGTAATTGTAAATTTTAGGCCCAATGAGTGATTCATGCAGATTTGTTCGTTTTAACCCCCATGAATGAAACATGCAATTTGTTGTTCATTTTAAAACCAAATGAGTGACATGCAAATTGTGGTTCATTTTATCCTCATGAGTGTAAATGCAATTTGTTGTTCATTTTAAGACTAAATGAGTGACATGCAAATTGTGGTTCATTTTATCCTCATGAGTGTAAATGCAATTTATTGTTGTTGAAAGAAAAAAAAAATGATTATGCCTAAAGAAATGAAAAAGCTCAATTTTTGTTTCTATAGAAACATTTTTTTTAGACTCCCTCCAAGTTGTGCCACATGCTGAAAATAAAAGATTAGTAACTCAAAAGAAAAGTTTAATGACAATAGCGAATTAAAATAGTGATAACTTTCTCAAAAATTTAAAAAAAATTAAATCATTTCAATCCATGGAAAGCTGAAAATTAATCCTTCAAAACCCAGAAAGTATTTTTCCAAGATTCTGCACAAAAAAAACATTATAGGCAAAAGAAAATGCGGGTTTTAAAAGTTAGATTAAAAAACAACAAATACTAAAACAGCCATAAAATTCTCAAATCTTAACAAAATTTTAAACCGTTTGAAGTTCCAGAAAGCTAAGAACAAGTCCTACAAAACCCAAATCATCGTTTTTAAAAATTCTATATGCCCATTTTTCTATGCTCAAAAGAAGATGACAGGATTTCGTATGAATTCTTGGCTGTAACCTGCAAAATAACAAAAACAAACCAATTTCTCTGCAAAAAAACAAACGTCAAGTTCACCAATGTGAGATGGGGTTAGAAAAAAATAACATAGACAAAGTGAGAGCCAACACTACTAAGCTATTAAACCACATCAACAAGCGAATACAAACAAAATGGAGATATCAAAATGAAAAAAAACAAAATAAAGCACTCCCCATATTGTAGTTGATTCCTTCTCTTGCTCTCCTTCTTCTTGTTATGCAACTTTTCCCTCATATTTGTTGAAATACTTGTGCAAAACCTGCAAATGGTAGCAAGACAGTTGGAGACAATTAGTTGTTAAGCTAAAAATGGAGAAGGAATGTTGTTTTTATAGACAACCTTTCAAATGGATGGCTGAGATTAATCTTATAGAAAGATTCCAAAATCAATGGATGGGAATGCATGAGAGGGATGTTACAAAATGGATGGTTGAGATTAAGTCTCAGAAAAGATGCCAAGATCAACAGTCCAGAATTGATGCACCAAAATATGCCATGCATGGAAAAGCTATGACGTCGGCAGCTATGATGCGACAACTATACAGACATGCAAGCTATGGGAAATGAATGATGATAGGATTATGGCGAGCATCTTTGACAGTGGTGCATAAATAATTTATTTTAAATTATTTATTCAAAAATGGAGAGTGGAGGAAATGGACAAGTGGAAAATAAATAATTTATTCAAATTTAATTATTTGGAGAAAATGAAAAGAGGAGAATTTAATTAAATTTATCAATTTAATTAAATGGAGAGATGAAAATTAGACCTTAAATAATTAATTTAGATTAATTATTTAATAGGGGAGGTGGCATGGGATAGTTAAATAATTTTAATAATTATTTAACTATAGAAGAATTAAAGGACCATGCATAGATAAATAATTAATGTATCTAATTATTTAGCTATTGAAGAAGAGGGAGAAATTAGTGATGCAATTAGTTTATTTAATCGATCAGGATAGAATAAAGATTAGAAAGTGAATTAATTAAAATTTATTTAATTAATAGAGGAATATGATCAAACATAATTGAATAACTAAAATTATTCAATTATCGAAGGATGGGGGCCAAGAAAAATGATGCTCGCGGACTTAGGACATTTTTCAGTGTCTACAGTTTTAATTACTCACTTCTCTATGTATTTCTTTGAAAATATTCAATTGCTCTTTCAATTTCCATATGCATTCATTTTTCTCATCAAGATTTTATTTCAAATCTTTATTTTCATATTCAACCTTGTCAAGATCTTCAAGAGCAACCCAGAGTTCTTTATCATCCACTTGTTCAATCTTTAAAATCTTCGTCAAGTTGTTAGGATTCTTCGAAGGAACCAGGCTCTAATACCAATTGTTGAATACCCAAGATGCTGAGAGGGGGGGTGAATCAATATCTTCTTAAACTTGTTGAACAAACACCATCCAAATATTTCAATGCATATAACAGTAAGAATGAGTAAGAGCATTAACACAACATAAAAACACCCAACACATGAACACCAGGATTTTTACATGGAAAACCCAAAATAGGAAAAACCACGATGAGGATTAGCTCACAATATAGTATAACTAGTTATAAGATATTATATAGGGTGGCTCACAGCTAGGACTCACTATCCAAAAAGGGAGGCTCACTTCCTACAAAGATACAATATAGAAATGGCTTACAGCCAAAAATTGAACTGATAAAGTTACACCTAACAAGTGTGCAGATTCAGTTCCTTTGATGCTTAGTAAACTGACTTTACACACTTCATCATCTTTTCATACTTGTCTATCTTCTTTTTCCCTTCTTCAACAACACCAATATCAAAAACTATCCAATATATATATAATATGACATATCTGCAAGCATCAATTAGGTCGACCTAATTAGATGCAACCCTTATTCATCAAAAAGATTAACTATCGACTTTAATCTCATGCAAAACCTTTCCAAAAACAATTCAAGCATATAGTATGCTACAACATGTCAGCACGGACCTAAGATAGGTCACAAATACATCTACAACACAAAAACAATTCATTATAACATCAACTATACATTAGGTCGGCCAGGGATAGACCTAATAACAAAATGCAACAACAAGATAATGCCAACTCACCATACGAGCACTTGTGCACAAGATATTTTGAATATATAACCTTCTAACATCCAAAAACCATTTCCCAAAATTGCAAACTAGTATATTCATCAACAAAGGATTATGAACCAAAATACCAAAGGATAGTAACTGTATACCGGTTCAAAATACCAAATCAAGCTAGAACTTAAACTTCCAGTTGCAACTCATATAACATGGTGACATCAATGACAACATAAAAGTTTCATAATGATATGTTCGTCATTCTTCCAACATATATTTTATGACATGGATTCTTCTTAATTTCCTCACCCTAGTATCTATTATTTCTTTTGCACAAAAATCAGTGTGTCCTCATTAGCTATGGGTGCTAGATTAATTGAAATTACAATACACTATCCAAGGGTCCTCTTCAAACTTGAGATATGAAAAATACTATGGATCTAGATCTATATTCTAAAAGTTCCATCTCATAAGTCATTTCACCTATCCTCCTCAAAATTTTCTAAGGCTTCTACTATGGATCTAGCTATATTATCAACTCCACTCATTTTGATAGAGGACTACTTTTAATGTTGCATCGTTTAATAAACCATGTCTCCTACCTCAAAATATTTCTTCATACAATGTTGATCAACATAAATATTTTGCAAATATTGGGGTTTTTGTATGTTTTATTTAAGTAGCTTCAATATTTCTTAACTTTAATTAACTAAGTCACTAGTTGTCAATACCCTGCAATCTTTAAATATTATATCAACAAAACTTGGGGCTTCATATCCATATGGCACTTTGAAAGGATACATACCAATGAAAATACAAAATGTGTTATTGTAGTAGTTCTCTCCTAGATGTAACCTCTTAAATCAAGTGAATTGCTAATTTGAAGCATAATTCATCAAGTATTCCTCAACCAAATTGTGAACAACTATTTTTCTATTCTACATGTGCAAAACTAAGCTAAAAATGCAAAATGAAGAAACATGAAACCACCTCAATGATTATCCTAAGTTAAGCACAAAAGAAAGATAAGAATGAAAATGGTTATACCTTTGTGTTGATCTTCTTGGTTGGCCCTTGATGTAGTTGGAAATATGTGGTTCTTGAATGGGAATATTGATGAGAAATGGATGCAAGGTGGGATGAGATCTAGACTAAGTATGCCATGATAATGGAAATGGAGGTAAGTATGCAAAATGGCTTAAATTCAAAGTAGTGCTTGGTTATTGCTTGAATGTCACAAAAGCATAAGGTCCTTTAATGAATGAAAATGGGGAGGTATTTATAGAGAAAATTGAATTCTCTAGAGAATTCAATGGTGAAGATCGAGCTACCATGGCCAAGATGAAGGGATATTGTGAGTTGAGAACTCACAAGCCCTCACATCTTTCTATGTGGAGGATGAGGTGCCCAAGGATATGATGAGATGGAAAGAGGTGCAAGTGAGGTGGAAGAAGGACAAATGATGTGGAAGAAGGAAAACTACTTTGAAAGTACTTTGGGAGATGGGAAGATTTCCTCAAAAAGGAACTTCTTGTCCCCAAGTGAGAATGAAAGTGACACTTGAGGAATTTTAGAATTCCTTAAAAATCACCATGGGGAAGAGGAAAGCAGTTGGAGAAATAAATGTGAATTAAATGATTGGAAGAATCTTGTGGATAAGACAAGGATCTCAAAAAGGTAGGTTTTTGACACATGTAAGTGATGTGACAAGTCAAAGATTCTAGAATACTTGGACACATGTGAGTGATGTGACAAGTCAAAGAATTTAAAAGTTGCATAGGAATAAGGAGAGTCTTGGAAGGATAAATGTGAATTAAATATTTACATGGGGAGGAGAGGAATCTTGGATGAATAAATGTGAATTAAAAATTCACATGGGGAAGAGGGTTAATGCTAAATGTGGAAAATGTGAAGGTTGACCAAAAAAGGTATGCTAAATGTAGCAAGGGGATTAGATTAAGGTTGTGCAAATACATGATTAAGGAAAATAATAAGGGATTAGAAGCAAGTGGAAAAAATTAGAGGATGTGACATTAATCCCTAATTAAGGGTGTGCACATCCTAATCATGAATTAATTAAATTAATCCAGATTAGAAGAGGATTATGGAGGATGTGACAAAGAGAGAAAAAAGAAGAATTTAAAATTGATTTTAAAAAGGTCAAATGACTAAATTAAATAAGTTGATATGTTTATTTAATTTAGAGAGGAAAAGGTGTAAGGTAAAGTATTTAATTGTTGAATTAAATACTTTAGAGGCTTTAGACAAAAAGATGAAATAGTAATTAAATAAATCATTTAATCAATATTGACGAAATAGATGAATGAAGTAGACGAGTTTGACCATGTGGAATTTGTCAAATTTGGATGTCAACATTTTTCCCCTCTTTGAAATATTGTTAGAATAACAATGTTTTGAAGAAAATAAAATATAGATGACTCTAAAGAGGAAGCGACTAGAAAATGATGCCCTAGCATGGAAGGAGATGTGTGAGCTACCTGAACAGAGGGGAATGAAGGGAGATGCCCCAATCTTGTGAGGGAATGACCACGACAAAGGAATGGGAAAAATGGTAGGGTATGCCCCCTCAAGAGGGTAGTTGGGGAAGAAAAAGGGGCCCCAGGAAACTTCTCAATAGGAAGAAATGGAGGGAACGGTTGGATAGTGTAGGTATCATTTTAAAATCTGCAAACAACTAAACTTCAAACAATGGGTTAGTGCCTTGAAAACTCTATCAAAATACCTCTATGAAATACCTTGCAAATGCTTTCAAAATGCCACAAATGATGATAAAAAGACTAAAGCATTATGAAAACCAAAAGCAAGCTACCTATTCCATAGTTGGATTGGTGTCACATGTGCTAGTGACCCTTTCCCAATCCTCGATCAAAGCTCAAGATGATAAAATGCAAATGGAGATGATGGATTGAAATGGACAAGATCAAATCTCAAATGAAGAGAGTAACCTTGCATAAAATTGTGAAGGATTTGCTCAAAGATGAAGCTTGTATTTAAAGATTTTCAAATGCTGAGTGTTGAAGAGGGACCAATGTGGGACTAAGATTGGACCAATGAAAGAAGGACACTTGTCAAATGGTGATTGGTTGATGTATGTGCAAGATTTGGGAAGAGTGCCCATGAGAGGGAGAATTTGAATTTGAATTCAAATTTGCAATAATTTTGAGAGGGACAAGAAAAAGAGCAATAAATGCCATGTTTGACTTGTCATGTTGAGGAAAATGAGGTTTTAATAAATCAATAAAATTGATTTATTGTGCAAGTGGGAGATATCTAGATAATGCAAGTGGGATGGGATTAACATTTAATCAGGGTTAGATTAAATAGATGATGATTATGCTGATTTAATGTTGATTAGGTGATTTGACTTTTAAGACTTTGATAATTGATTTATTTGAATTTAGAAAATGATGGAATATGATTTAGGATTTGATTTAAATGAAGTCCTGATTTATTTAATTAAATGGATGATGCAAGATGAAGGTTGAATGATAATGTTTATTTGAATGGATGAAAATGCACTTGATTAATTGATGAATGGTCCTAATGCGACATCTAATTTGACTGAATCCGATCAAATGCATAATGTTAATTTTGCATGTCTACAGATAGAACCCAAAAAACTAGGCAGGTTTGTCTTTTGAATAGAGTCGAATGGAGATACGGTTTGCAAATGGTGGCACCAGGAAGTTAGGGAATTAGTTGAGCTAAAAGAATTTTAAATAAAGGGGAAAAAATATCCTTCACTTGAAAGGGGTAAAAAGGGAGGGAAAAGTTGTATAAGGTAATTTGAGAAATTACCACTCCTCATTTGCATAGTGACAGTTGAATGAGAGAAAGAGAAGAGAGGAAGGAGATGAGGAGACAAGATGTTGGAGGATTATGACTCGGATATCATCCACCGAGGGGGATGAGGTGCTGCGATTTTACCATGAGCATGTTGTTCCACGCCAAGTTAGAGTCAAAACCTTGTCTAGTGATTTTAAGCATTTTTAATGTATTTTTTAATTTTTATGCTTATTTTAAAAGTTGGGTTTTGCTTTCGAGGTAGTTTAGAAAAATGGGTTGGGGGAAAATTTTTGATTTCGCCGAATGGGTGGGAAAAACTGGTAGTTAGAGTCATGGGAAGGGGGGGTGAATTTGCCCAATCAGAGGGTAAATGCACCCCAGAAATGAAAAAGAATGCCCAAGATGGGTAGAGGGGATACAAGAGAGGGGAGGCACGTCCCTGGTTTATGTTTTTCGGGGTGGATCCTCCCCTTACGGGGGCATGTATGCCCCGTGCCGAGGCAGGTACGCCCTGCACCAAGGTAGGTCCACCCTAGATGAGGGCGGTTCTACCCCACGCTGAGGTGGGCTCGCCCAAGCACCGAGCAAGCTCACCTCGAGCTCGAGGCGTATCCGCCCCGGGCTCAGGGCAGATCCACCTATCGAGCCGGGGTGGGTCTGCCTTGGGCCTAGGGCAAGTCCGCCCGTCGACTAGGGTGAGTCCACCCCAAAATGGGGTGATTGCGCCCAAAACCAGGGGGTACCTAAGGAGAGGGAAGAAACCAGAATAAATGAAAGATAGGCTAAAAGAAGAAAAAAGATTAGCAAAATGATTTCCCAAGGCTAGGAGAGGAAAAAGAAAAAAGAAAAACGTAAGTGGACTGACATGCGAGTTATTATTGATGCAGAGTTTTGATTCATTACAGACCCATGAGAGACACTCAGAGGTGTTGGCAGCGACTACTATGGCCATGACCGGAGTGGATCATCATGCTTTGGAGCAGGCAGGATTGTTGCACTTATTAGGCTACACGTCAATCAGAGCACATCGAGCGATGGAGCTCGGAGACATCGACATTCCATCTTCTGATGAGGGAGATGACAATGACACAGGAGGATGTGTGGTACATTTTTAGGCTACCCATAGCAAGGCGTCTAGTGAGTGAGGTGATATCAATAGGGGCAGAGTTGGATCACACTGTATGGGTGTTGTTTGGGCGAGATGACCTACTTGTGCAGAGAGGGCAATTGGATGTGGATCAATGTCTAACATTGAGGGTGCCACCATTACCACTTTATCTATGTGGACTGATCATTGGATTAATAATGCTAAACTGAAGCAGGCACTTCTGCAGTCTGAGGTTTATGGAGATGATTCGACATATTGTCAAGTGGAGAGAAGGGAAATTTTCATGGGGCACATGTGTATTGGCACATTTTTACAGATACATGCATGCCATCTATTATTGAGAGGTACTTAGTGTGACACATGTGACGTTGTTATAGGTATGAACTTGGGAACACATTAGTATCACTAGGCCAAGAGTTGTGAGGAGAGGACAAATGGATGAGACAACGCCTGTAGCCTGGTGGTATGATCAGGATGAGGGTTAAATTTGACATTATGAGGGGTAGGGGGATGTAGATGGATGGAGGGACTTTGATGACCTACAAGAGGAGCACATAGAGTGGTGGCCATACATGTTTCGATGATTTACGAGATGGAGGGATGATGATGTGAGACAGCGAAGCTACTTCATGACCAAATGCTTCTTAGTTGGGAGGGAGCCCCGCATAGTGGAGGCACATAGGCTAGACATAGTGGCCAAACAATTTGGGATTGTATAGGATATCCCACTGGTTCCTGACATGTTTCAACGAATCAGTTGAGAATGGCCATGGGGGAGCCAATTTTTTCGAGGTTTCCTAGAGGGCACTGGGAGACATTATATCTAGTTCTTTACCCATGGAGGGTTGTTGGGGAGGTAGATGCAAGGGTGACAAGGTGATATGCTAGGTGGTTTCACAACCACCGGTGGGAGAGGATTACATTGGAGGAGCCCATTGTGGGGGCCTTAGGGTTTGGATCAGAGGATGAGTGACAATTGGCTAGTGAGGGTAGAGAGAGAAGGGGATAGTAGCAGAGAGGATAGGAGGCAACTAGGGTAGCGGGGTCAAGCAAATGCAGGGGCTACAGAACAACAGGGTGGAGGACATGGTGAGATCAAGGCCGCAGGACAGCCAGAGAGGATGAGGAGGAGACAGTGGAGGAGGCATAGAGTGAGGATGGATGAGGAGGAGGAGACAGATGCAGCACAACAGGATGATGGGGGAGGGCTGGAGGTTGAGATGTTGGATGTGTCTAAGGTGGATGTGGGAGCTATGGGACAGTAGACAGGCATTAGGAGCAGAGGACAGCTAAGGAGAGGTCAGGTGGAGAGCAGGGCTGAGCAAGAGGATGTGGCGGTTGTAGGACAACAATATGGAGGACAAGGTGAGACTAGGGTCATAGGACAGCCAAGGAGAGTAGCGAGGAGGAGAAGATGGTGGAGGAGGGCCCAAGTGGAGATCAGAGCTAAGTAGGAGCCCCATGAGCCAGAGATGGGGATGAGTGAGGAGAGAGAGGAGCCTGAGGGGGAAGTGATATTTTTAGAATGGTAGATGAGGGTTGGGCAAAGGGGACAGCCAAGGAGAGTTCAGGTGGTGATTGGAGTTGAGCAAGGGCATGATGAGGTAGGGCCAAATACTATGGATGTTGACATTCGTGTGGTGGAGCCATTGGTGATGGTATTAGGTGTACCAACTGAGGACCCTATTGTATTGTTGAGGGGGGCCCAAGCAAGGCTATGGATAACAGAGTAGAGGCTGAGGATTGTAGAGGTTGAGGTGCATAGATTCTAGGCAAAGGGATAGAGGGATTATGGTTTCATTTTTTATCACCTGACCTCATAGGTACAGGACGTGGAGAGGGAGAGAGATGATCTACGAGTAGAGGTGTAGGGAGTACATGGTAAGCTGGCTAGGGTGACTTGGGATCAAGACAGACTACAAGAAATGATGACTATAGCATAGGTCAGGGGACAAAAAGAGCCCAGAGGGGCAGCAAATCATGTCCAAGAGAGGATCGACAGCAAGCCAAGAGGGAGATGGAGGAGTTGAGGGCACAGGTGATAGGGTTGTTGAGGGAGAGGATTGAGCTCCAAGATAGGGTGTCTATGATAGAGACAACACTTGGGGATGTGAGGGCGAGGGCGGAGGTAGTAGATGCCTGGTTAGATATTGTGTAGAGGGAGACGAACATGATACATGCAGAGGTGCAGGCCTTCCAGGGTGAGAGAGATAGGGCATAGTCACGGGTACAAGGGATGCAAGAGGAGATGGATGTTTCACAGAGATAGATGTGGACCCTACATGGGAAGAGGGATGCAGTAGTGGCTCGAGCAGGGATCATGAAGAGAGGTGTGGCACAAGATCGGGCATAGGCAGCATAGGGTGAGGGGGGCGAGAGAGGGCTAGAGGTGTAGAGATTGTAGGCATAGATACAGGCTATGCAGGCACAAATGTAGGATGAGAGGGATAGGGCCACAGAGTAGGTGGTGTGGCTAAGAGCAGAGAGAGATCAACTTAGGTTGGCATAGGATGCATGGACATAGGAGAGGGGAGTTATTACCAAAGATTGAGATAGATATATGATGGATGGTTCTATTTATGCATATGTGTATGTTTATGATTTTATGATGGGTGATCATGATGATGTAATACATGTATATGTTTATGATGTCATATGTTGATGTTTATATGGATGCAACTAATGTGTGTAGTGTAGGATGTGATGCATGTTTTATGATGGATATGAACTTAACATTGTGTGATGCAGGTGGTGATTCATGTAATATGTTAATGGTATAAATTAAGATCAAAATATATGGATATAAAAAGGAATCTAAGATGTTTAGAATACTAAAACCTAACAACTTAATATAATATAATAATGCAAATGCAATGAACCTATAATGTAACATGTATAAGCATAAGTGTCAATAAGAACTTGCATGGGTAGATGGTGTGAAATTGCACCTGTCGAAAACCATTGATATCTTGAGAAGAATGGGAGAAAGAGAAGGTGAATATTTGCACAACCAAAATCATAGGTTAATGGATATGGATAAATGCAACGAAATTGATTATGAAATGCAATCCTAATTTAATTTTCCATCTTTGGAGCACTGATTTTTGCTATAGCATAAGACACTAGGTGCCAGGGTATATAAAACCAAGGCAAGTTTGCATCTAATGCATAAAACAAACACAACAGACAAGGCTATCCCAACACCCCAAAGTGACAAAGACTTTGGTTGGGCTAGGCATTGAGATAACCACAAGCAAAAAGGGATGTCCCAACATAACACAAGATCTTATAGATCCAGGTGGGTACTACGTGGGACCACCCAGCAAACAACAACAATAAACGATCAAGATAGTCCTTTGTGTTAACCCATCAAAACACACCCTAATATGATAGATTATAGCGACCTTGACTAGTTGTAATAAGAAGCTAAAATAATAAACAAAATCCAAAAGCAGCAAAAGATCACAATCAATTTCAAATGTCCCTTGCCATAGGAGACCTAGGGGCTCGGGGGTTGATCATAGATTAGCCTTGCCTACGTGAAAGCGCAGAGCCCTCGTAATTCAAGAAAAGACCATGGATAAGATCATAAAGAGGACTGGTGGAGATAAGTGATGGAGTGATTTCAAAAACAAAGAAAATCCCTAGGGGTGGATCAAAAGATCAACCTTGCCTACGTGAAAGCGCAAGGGCAATGTAGTTCGAAAAAGACAAACAACAACTGACCATGGATAAGAGCTAAAAGGGGACGATGGAGATAGATGATGGATGATCGAAACAAGATGGTCAAGATGCCCCGGGGGTAGATCAAATGATCAGTCTTGCCTACATGAAAGCGCAAGGGAAACATAGTTCGATAAAGACCAAAAGGATGGAGAAGACAAGATAGGAACTAGATGAAACTGACACGGTGAAGGACCCTAGATGGTGATGTGAAACCGACATAAGCTCATATTAGGATAGAAAACCTTAGGATCATGGATAGATGATAATCTTCCAATTCTTGATCAAAACATACCAAATGGCCAAGGATGAGATGCGAATGGAGTGATGGGATAGGATAGGATGTTAGGAATTGAATGTGAAGATAAGATGGATGGAGGCATGTAGCAACTAGGACACAAGTTAGATAATGATTAAGCTCTCTACGGATGACGCATGTTACTAGGTTCTCACCAACCGTACTAATCCAAGAAGCCACTAAAGGTGGTTTTCACCATAGGACAAATTTATTTCTCTTTACTATTTTTTTTGGATTTTTTCAATTTTTTAATTTTTTCATATTTTTTGGATATTGAGAGATAGGATACCCCAGTTGAATTAGGTGTAGAACCTCTTCAAGTGCATGATGTTGATAGGCTCATCAAAGGGCTCCCCTTTAGGTGTGGCAAGGCGATATGCCCTTAATCCATACTTTGCAGTAATAACATAAAGACCCAACCAATTAGGTTCAAACTTTCCTTTCTTGTCTCGGTCGTGTTGGGTACACTAATTCTCTTTAATAACTAGATCTCTAATGTTAAATTGGTGGGGGAATACTTTCTTGTTGTAATTTCTCTTGAGATGATTTTGATATGCCTAAAGGTGATTGTATGCTTTGATCCTCTTTTCATCTAGGAGCTCCAATTGAGCAAGTCGAGCAACCCATCAATCTTCTTCAGTGATGAGATTCTTCAAAGATATTCTCAGAGATGGGATGTCACCTTCAATCAAAAAGATAGATTCAACACCATAAACAAGGGAATATGGAGTGGCACCAGTGAGAATGCAGATGGATGTGTGATAAGCTCAAAGGGTAGGGTGCATGTGGAGGTGCCAATCTCAACTAGTACTATTGACAACCTTTTTCAAGATTCTAATCAAAGTTTTGTTAGTGGCTTTCGCATGTCCATTACCTTGAGGGTAATAGGGTGTGGAGCACCAACGCTAGATATGGAAGGTGTCACATAGTTCTTTTACAGCCTGGTTTTTGAATGGTTTTCCATTCTTGGAAATGATGGTGGAGGGGATGCCATATCGGTAGAGAATATGATAAAGGATGAATTTGGATATCTGAGTACCCATTATCTGGAAGAGTGGTATGGCTTCCACCCACTTAGTGAAGTACTTAGTGGTAGTGATAATGAAGGGTGACCATCAAAGGATGGAGGATATATATTTCTAACTAAATTAAAACCCCACTAAGAAAAAGGCCATGGTCTTACGATGGGTTACAGATCTTGAGCAAGAGCATGTATCAACTCCGCATGTTGTTGACAAGGTAAGCACTTCATGAATTCACAAGAGTCATGCTCCAATGTAGGCCAATAGTAACCATCCTTGAGAATCTTCTTAGCTAAGGCCATGTCATTTGATTGGGCCCCACAAACACCACTATGTACTTATGTCAACGCGATGTGAGCTTCGGTCTCATTCAGACATCGAAGAAAAGTTTCATCATATCTATAATGATAAAGAGTATCACCTATGATGATGTAATGGGATGTACATTGGATGAATGATTTACATTGATTGTGAGTAAGGTCAGTAGGTAGGATGTTGTCTTGAAGATAAGCATAGATTGCATGATACCATGGGGAGCCAAGACCTGTGATTTCACACACCATCTCACTTTTAGGGACATCGTATGTGGGGATTAAAAGTTGTTCAACCAAGAATTTACACTTTGTCTGATCCTTGGGCATTTCAATTAAGGAACCAATTGTATCCATCCCTTCAATAGCTTTGTTTTGTACTCTAAGTATCTGGTCAAACTGAATAGAGGTGAAATACTTCTTAAAGTCATCGACCATGCATTTATAAGGTAACAGCTTCTCATCATTTGTTAGGAACTCATCATTGACCTATTTGATGACTAATTGTGAATCACCAAAGACTCTTATGTAAGTGATATTCCATTTCATTGTGATTCTAAGGCCAGTGAGAATAGCTTCATACTTTGTTATATTGTTTGTGCATGGAAAGGCTAGTTTGAATGACTTTGGGATGTAATCACCTTGGGGGTTGACAAAAAAAATTCTTGCCCCTGATCTATTATCTGTGTATGACCCATCAAATTATAGTGTCCATGTGGTGACTTCAACTACTATAAAAACCTCTTCATCAAGAAATTTTGTTACTAAAGGATGTGCATTAATCAAGGGAGCATCGGCTAACTGATCTGTGGTCACCTATCCCTTAATATCTTTGTGGTCCACATATTCTATATCAAACTCACTTATCAACATGACCCATTTAGCCATTTAGCCAGTTAAAGTTGTTCTAGATAGAAAATACTTAAGCGGGTCAAATTTTGATATTAACTTGACTGGATGACTAAGCATGTAATGTCTAAGCTTTTGTGAATAGAAAACTATGGCTAGGAAGGCCTTCTCTATTGAAGATTAGTTGAGCTCATAGCCAACTAAGGTTCGACTGATATAGTAGATTGCTCGTTCTCTGGATGAATCATCATGATGTGCTAGTAGTGCCCCCAATTCCACTAAAGTAGTTGAGATGTACAATAAGGGTGGCTTCCTTGGGATTGGAGGCATAAGGACAAGAGGATGAACCAAGTATTCCTTAATCTTGTCAAAACCTTGTTGACACATAGGATCCCACTTGAAGGATGTATTCATTTTTAGAAGGTGGGTGAATGGTTGACACTTGTTAGCTAATTGTGCTATGAACCTTTTGATGGATTGTAACTTACCCTGGAGACTCCTTAACTATTTCAGGTTACGAGGTGGAGGCATATCCATAATTGCTTTGACCTTGGTTGGATCCACTTCTATACCTCTCCTAGAGACAATGAAGCCCAACAACTTTCCTGATGTAACCCAGAACACACTTTTTTGGATTGAGGCGCAACTTGTAGTGCTCTAGCCATTCAAATATTTTCCTTAGGACTATAGGGTGTTCTACTTGGGTTCTTGATTTTCCTAATAGATCATCAACATATTCTTCCATGCTGATGTGGATAAGATCATGGAAGATGATGGTCATTGCGCGTTGGTAGGTTGCCCCTACGTTCTTTAGACCAAAAGGCATGACATTATAGAAAAATGTACCCCAAGGTGTAGTGAATGTTATTTTATGTTGGTCCTCAGGTGTAATCTTGATCTAATTATATCCAAAAAATCCATCCATGAGGGACAACATCTCATGCCCTGCAATTAAATCAACCAACATATCTATTTTTGGCAAAGGGGAGTCATCTTTAGGACAAGCCTTGTTGAGGTCATGGAATTCTATACATATTCTGACATCCCCATTGGGCTTGCTACTGGAACGATGTTGGAGATCCCCTCAAAGTAATCAATGGGTCTTATAAACTTGGCTTCCAATAACTTCTCCAATTCTTTCTTGACCAATAGGGCAACTTGCGGGTGCATTTTGCGAAGCTTTTGCTTAACTAGTTTTGCATCAAGATGCACATCCAGATGGTGTACTACCAAGGAAAGTTCTAACCTAGGAATGTCTGAATATTCCCATGCGAAGTTGATCTTGTTTTCCTTAAGAAGGTTGGAGATGACAGAATACTCTTCTTCTGATAATGCCTTGGCTACATAGGTAATTTTGGGATTCTCTTCAATTCCCAAATTAATTTCTTGTGTTTCCTCTATTAGGATGGATGATCGTTCAGACCATTGTGTTCCTACAAGGGGAAGATGAACATCCCCATCTTCTAGCACTTCACTGAGGTTTTCACCGTTAGATACGTCCTTTGTTTTGATTTTTTCTGAGTCAAGAAGTGCCTCAAGGAGGTTTTCACTAGGTGACCCTTTTGAATTTTTATTTTTCTTATTTTTGCAACTAGGGCATTCATCTTTCCCCAATCCCATGAGATGTACATAGGCATCTATTGAGGTAAGTTAGTTGAGAGGTTTTTTGTCATGTAGGTCCCAATGTATGAGTTCGAGATGGCGAAGGGAAAGGCTGATGGTGCAAACAGATAGGCATTTGAACATGGAGGAAAGGTTTGCATGATCTACATCATTGTGTGTGTATGATACACTCTTCCTCTAGTATATCTTCCAAAATACCATCACTTCCAGTAATGTTGTTGGAAGTACTAGTTGATGTTGTGGGACCCTTTTTCTTTTCATCATAGCCTAAGCTTGAATTCTTTGGGCGTATGGAAGTGTCAATCGACTGCTTTCTTCATAGCTCTTCTAGACCAAGACCTCCCCCTTGATAATTGTGTTTCTCAGTGTAATTAGAAGGCCAAGGATACATCTCTTAAAAATATTCCTTTAAAGGGGGATTAGGTTCAGATTCTTCACAATATATATCCATTGACTTATATCATCTTCAAGCGTATATTGTGGTAACACGGGAGATACATAAGTGTTGGTTCCTACATTTTTGGAGCTCAAGGTAGACTTTCTTTTGTTCTTCTTTCGGTGTAGACTCAGAGGGTTGACCATATGTGTGTGGTGAGGGTAGCATAGTTGCCATGTTCAAAGCGGTACGCATGTCATACTCACCACATCCCTTGTTAATGATTTGAACCCTAGTGATAGTGGAATCAAAGGTAGAAGATGGAGTAAATGAGGTGGTGGGAGATGCATTAGAGGATGGATTAGATGAGGATTGATAATGGGAATGAGGGAAAGAATATTTGAGTGAACGACAGTATTCAAATGGTTGGGGATCAGCTTGTATCATAACTTCCATTCCATTAAACGAGAACTTCAAGAATTGATGATAGGTAGATGGGACAGCCTGCATGGCGTGGATCCATGGCCAGCCAAGAAGGTTGTAGGGGAGGTCTAGATCAAGGACATGACAAGTGGTGTATTGTATAACTCGGCCAACTTGAACTAGAAGCTCAATAACTCCTTCAAATCCCTTTATGCATTATCATAAGCCTTTATAGTGATGATTTGTTTGCTTAAATCAGTGTGGGTATATCCTACCTGCTTTATGAATTTTAATGTACAGAGATTGAGAGCAGAACCATTATCTATCAAGACCCTCTTTACTTTATGTCGAGCGACAAGAACCTCTATATGGAGGGTTGATTGTGATTGGAATTGATGGTAGGCATGTCGTTTTGACTGAAACCTAGTTGTTAGGTTGATGAAAGGTGTCTTACCAGAGCTTGGAACTATGTAGGATTGATATTGCTAGGGACATGGGCATCCTATAAAGCTTTTATCAAGATATCATGATATACAAGAGAATCCTTTAGCAAATCTAGGATAGATATTTGCATTGCAGTCTTTCCTAAATGGTTGAGGATGTTATACTGAGAACTCACAGGAGGTGATGGGGCTGATGTTGAGGCTCCAGGGACAGTAATGTGAGTACGATGAGTGGTAACAACACATTTAGGCTCTTTTATTTTGACATGTATCATAGACACACACGGTTCTACTTTCCTAATATGCGTGATGAGAGTCTCATAGTTAAGTGGGACATTCGTGTAGGCGATATTATTAGTGTTGTTATCCTAGTTGTTACTAGATCTAGGATTTGCGTTGGATGTGCTAGGACCTTGGCTATGCTTGGGGAAATCATTTTGATATATTTGTAACTGAGCATTGGACGACGAGGCCTGGTTAGCATCCACATGGATAACTCCTCAATCTATAGGATTTTGGATGTATGTTTTAAGACTTTGACACTTATTTAAGATATGCCTTTTAATCTTGTGAAACTTAGAGTATTCATTCTCTTTAAACCAGGCTGGTTTAGGCTTGGATTCATCAAGTGGCTTGGTCATAGGATATGTAATCATGAAATTGACCTATAACAACCTATTGAAGACAACACTCAAGGGTTCTCCTAATTGAGTGTATTGACATTTACTATTCCCTTGATTGTTTTGGTTAGATTGTTGAGGAGGTCAAGATGCCCCTGTGGCATGGATATGGATGGTTGTTGCCTCTAGGAGGTATTGGCCACTTGAATATGTTTAGTATCAATGACACCATCATTGACTTCATTCTTGTTCTTATTCTAGTAACGGGATTTGTCACTGGATGACTTGTCCTTATCTGAGTTGTATAGTTTAATTTTCCCTTTTGCGACAAGTGCTCTCTCAATGATGGGGCCCTTTTTTATAACATCTACAAAGGTAGTAACACAATGAAGATTAAGAGCATGTGCTAGTTCAAGATGGGCATTAGCCACAAAAAGGGTGACCATTTCTTTCTTGTTGGGAGGAGATTTCATACGGCTAGCTATAGCTCTCCATCTTTGCAGGTATTTTGTGAAAGTGTCTCCATCACATTGTTTCTCCTTCAAGAGGTCTAGCGTGTCAATGTCCTTCTCCAAGTTAAAGGAGAACTATCTAACAAACTATTTAGAAAGATCAGCAAAGGAAGAAATTGTCCCCTTCTTAAGACCCATGAACGAATCTAAGGTCGGCCCTCCTAAGCTTCTAGGGAACAGTTGCAGGAGATAATTGTCATTATGTTGGACATCCTGACATTGTGCATAAAACTCCTGTAGATGGGCTTTTGGATCTTTAGTTCTGGTATACTTGTCAAATTTGGTTTTCTTAAAATGTTTCAAAAAGGGGACAAGTGAAATCGAAGAATCAAACGGATAAGGGAAATCTCCTCAAACTTGAAGGATTTTTTGGATGTACCCACTTGTAGATCTTTCAATGCAGCTTTGAGATCCTCCAGATCTTTATTGATGGGTGGGGTTGGATTAGATGGATTGAGTGGATATTGTTGATGTGATGAAGATGGGATGAAATCATTAGGATCATATGAGGGTGTTGGTTGATACTAATTAGCATAAGGCGGATAGGATGATATCGAGTTTTGGTAATAAGAGGCAAAGGGTGCCTGTTGTTGAGGTGGCAGATGTTGATAATATGAAGCGGATGGGGTATTATGTGGGGCTTAGTAATATGAAGACGTAGATGTTCATTGTTGATAAGGTAGTTATTATTGATAACAAGAGGTAGATTGGGCACCATGTTGATGAGGTGGTCATTGTTGCACATAGGACGTGGATGAGGCACCTTGTTGGTATAGGGGTTGTTGTTGAGTATAATAGGGATTAGTTTGGTGATTATACGCAACATTGGGTTGTTGTGTGATGTATGTTGTTGTGGATTAGACTGTTACTTGTATGGGTTGGCATGCGATTGCAAGGGATTTGTGTAAGGAGGTGGTTACGTCCGTGATCGATTTTGAGTAGTCACATGGATGTTCAGATTAGTATAAGCAGTGTATATGTTGGATGAATGGTAGAGATATTGTGTGAGAGGATTATGTTGTGTTTGTGTGGGAATGTGTGTATGTGATTGTTGATAAGGAGGGAAAGATGGGATGTGTTATTGTGGAATTGTTGCAGAGGCACCGTGGGGTGTTTGTTGACGATGTGATGCAATTTGTGTTGCCTAATGAGGAAGTTGTATATGAGTGATAGCATGTTGTTGTGGGTTTGGAACATTTTGTTGTGGCATGTTCTATTGCAGAATTGAAATGTTTTGTTACAGGGGTTGTTGATGATGTTGTTGCATGGAGACCAAAACGGTGGTAGTATGTTGTGGTGGTGCTTGTGAAGGGATAGTTGTATGTTGTGGCGGTGCTTGCAAGGCAATGGATTGATGAGGATTATTACCTTGAGAGGGTGGTAGGAGATTGCTTGTGGGCATAGGTCCTAGTGGTGGCATCAATGTGAGAAAGGGATTTCCCCCAGTGTTGATGGGTGGTTGACTAGGATATTGAGGTGGGAGTGGTGGAGCAGATGAGATGTTTTATGGCATGTCATAGGCATAGGGATCATAAGAATCATATGGTGTTGTAGAGGCAGCAAATGGAATGGAAGGATAATTGGAAACTTGATGTATCATAGCATTTCCAAACTCGGGATGATACTAGTTATCTATGAGTGTACCCTCAGGAACATAGGAATTTTTGGGAACATTCTGTGGGTCTTGATGCACTGGAGGGGGCTACGTGTTGGTGTACTATGACATGTCAAAGCTAGATGGTAGTTTTACTCCTTTCATGAGTACAGTGGTGAGGTTCTTATCCCCACGCTCGTCGAGGAGGTGATATGTCATTTGAATGGTAGTAGGATTACTTAGGTATTCATCAATGGTGACTTCAAGTTGATTGAACATGTTTTCGTCACTGAGTAGTGAAGTATTTTGACCGTCAGTGTTAGATTGTGATGAAGCACTATTATGAGGGTCTTAAGGGATGTTCACACCATTGTTAGGATCTTGAGAGGTGTTCACACCATTGTTGGGACCTTGAGAGATGTTTTCCCCGTTGTTAAGATCTTGAGGGATGTTCAGCTGGGAACCTTGACCTTGTGGTTGTGTCATTTGCTTCTTGGTTTGTGATCTAGTCTTTATGGGCATGAAAATGCAAAACTACTAGGTGGACCTCAATGCAAGGATGACCTAAATTATGGGTGGAAGATTCATTGGATTATTAGATAAGATTGATGATTGGATGATTAGATAATATTGATTGGATGATTGAATAAGATCGATTAGATGATTAGATAAGATCAACTAGATAATTAGATATATTTGGATGATTGGATAAGATTGATTGGATAATTGGATAAGGATTGTTTGGTGAAACAATTCATAGGATTAGATGATGGACCAGGATCGGTTTATGTAAGGGATCCCAAACCTAATTCAAAAATTTCCCTAAGTGACTTAAGGCATCAGTTGATCAAATTAAAGGATGGATAGATAATTACAGCACTGAATCCACCTCAAGATGGAAATGGATTGATTGGGTTGAGGATGATGACTTACAACACCGAATCTACCTCAAGATGGAAGCGGATTGATTGGGTTGAAGACAATTACTAATGTGTAGGATGACGATCGGACTTGAATGCCTACGTAATTCAGATAATAACCTCTAAAACAATGTTTAGGGGATTTGGATTGAAAGGATGATGGTGAACAATGCAACCTAGAGATGCTTTAAAGGTGCCTATATGATGCGAGTGATGATTGAATGACCTTTCAAAAGTGAAAATGAACTAAAAGATGAATTATGAGTGAACGAAAGGGGATGAGAGCATTTAGATCACAGCAAATGACAAGGTTTTAGGTCCCCAACTAGTTTGAATGATGAAATGGGTTCCCTGAATGATGAAACGGGTTCCCCAAACAATGAAACAGGTTCCCCGAATGATGAAACAAATTCATTGAATGATGAAATGGGTTCCCCGTACGATGAAACAGGTTCCCTGAATGATGAAACGGGTTCCCTAAATGATGAAATGGATACTTGGAATGGGAAATGAATGCTTGGAATGAATAAATAGGTGTTCAGAATGGGAAAACGGGTGCTTAGAATGGGAAAACAGAGGCTTGGAACGGGCAAATGGAAGCTTGGAATAGGTGAACGGATATTCAAAATGGGTGAACGAAGGTTTGGAATGGGTGAACAAAGGTTTAGAATGGGTGATTGGAGGTTCGGAATGGGTGAACGAGAGGTGAAATGATCATTTGGAGGGTAGGTACGCCCCTCTAAAGGGAAAGTAGGCCCCTCTATAGGAAACTTGAACTTGACCTAAGTGAAACTGGTTATGGAAAGGACTCAAAACACAACAAACATCAAGCAATAAGGCTGACTTGACAAAAATCCACCGGGCATGCTAGAAATTTGAACAACTATTTTTCTATTCTACATGTGTAAAACTAAGCTAGAAATGCAAAATGAAAAAACACAAGACCAACTCAATGATTATCCTAAGTTAAGCACAAAAGAAAGATAAGAATGAAAATGGTTATACCTTTGTGTTGATCTTCTTGGTTGGCCCTTGATGTAGCTAGAAATATGTGGTCCTTGGATGGCAATATTGATGAGAAATGGATGCAAGGTGGGATGAGATCTAGACTAAGTATGCCATGATAATGGAAACAAAGGTAAGTATGCAAAATGGCTTAAATGAAAAGAAGTGCATGGTCATTGCTTGAATGTCACAAAAGCATAATTTATATACAAAAATGCATAAGGTCCTTTAATGAATGAAAATGGGGAGGTATTTATAGAGAAAATTGAATTCTCTAGAGAATTCAATGGTCAAGATCGAGCCACCATGGCCAAGATGAAGGGCTATGGTGAGTTGAAGACTCGCAATCCCTCACATCTTGTCATGTGGAGGATGAGGTTTCCAAGGATATGATGAGATGGAAAGAGGTACAATTAAGGTGGAAGAAGGACAAATGATGTGGAAGAAGAAAAAGTACTTTGGGAGATGGGAAGATTTCCTCAAAAAGAAACTTTTTGTCCCCAAGTGAGAATGAAAGTGACACTTGAGGAATTTTAGAATTCCTCAAAAGTCTCCATGGGGAAGAGGAAAGTAGTTGGAGAAATAAATGTGAATTAAACTTTGAAAGTACTTTGGGAGATGGGAAGATTTCCTCAAAAAAAAAATTATTGTCCCCAAGTGAGAATGAAAGTGACACTTGAGGAATTTTAAAATTCCTCAAAAGTCTCCATGGAGAAGAGGAAAGTAGTTGGAGAATTAAAAATTCACATGATTGGAAGAATCTTGTGGATAAGACAAGGATCCAAAAAAGGTAGGATTTTGACACATGTGAGTGATGTGACAAGTCAAAGATTCTAGAAGACTTGGACACATGTGAGTGATGTGACAAGTCAAAGGCTCTAGAAGTTACATAGGAATAAGGAGAGTCTTAGAAGGATAAATGTGAATTAAAAATTCACATGGGGAAGAGGGTTAATGCTAAATGTGGAAAATGTGAAGGTTGACCAAAAAAGGTATGCTAAATGTAGCAAGGGGATTAGATTAAGGTTGTGCAAATACATGATTAAGTAAAATAATAAGGGATTAGAAGCAAGTGGGAAAAGTTGGAGGATGTGACATTAATCCTTGATTAAGGGTGTGCACATCCTAATCATGAATTAATTAAATTAATCCAAATTAGAAGAGGATTATGGAGGATGTGACAAAGAGAGAAAAAAGAAGAATTTAAAATTGATTTTAAAAAGGTCAAATGACTAAATTAAATAAATTGATATGTTTATTTAATTTAGAGAGGAAAAGGTGTAAGGTAAAGTATTTAATTGTTGAATTAAATACTTTAGAGACTTTAGGCAGAAAGGTGAAATATCAATTAAATAAATCATTTAATTAATATTGACGAAATGGATGAATAAAGTAGATGAGTTTGGCCATGTGGAAGTGGTCAAATTTGGATGTCTACACTAATTCTTCATGATTTTTATTTATTCATCCTTTGGGGGTGATAATTTGTTGCTAGGGTGAGCTCTATGCCTACCAATTAAAATACTTCTTGCCAAAAGGCACTCAAAAATTTGTTGTCCCTATCACTAACCATATTCTTAGGTAGTCCATGCAACTTGAACACTTATTTTTTTTAAAAAATATTCACATGAGGAGCTTTGAAATATCAGGGATGACAAAGAAATATGTATATTTTGCAATCTATCTACAATTACATAAATACAATATTTTTCATGTACTTTAGGGAGACCCTTGATAAGTTCCATGGATATATTGGCCCACTTCTCGTTGTGAATTGGTAGTGGTTGAAACAAACTTTTTGGAAAAATATTTTCTCCTTTATTTTTGGAATGCAGTATATTCCCTTATATTCTTGTGAGAATCTTCCTTGAGGACCTTCTATGAGAACCTTTCCCTAATTTTCATATATGTTTTGAAGTATTCTATGTGCTCTACTAATGACCTATTGTAATGCCCCAAGCTGAAAAACTCAAAACAAAACTTGATTGAATAAAAAAAATTGAAATAATAATAACACTGATAATGCAACAATGACATGTTGCACTTGTACCACAATGTTCACACGAGTGTCACATTGACACAATGACAAAACAAGGCACTTCACCATTGCATAAGCAAGGTGGAAATAGAAAAATATTGACCAAACATGGGATAAATCCACCATGATAAACAAACAAAAGAGAGAGAGAGTGGATAATCCCACATGATGATTGGTCACTAAACCATGATCATGCTTTCTCATAACAACACACTAAGATAGGATGAGGGATTCTTCTATTGGAAATTTGGAAGCTTGAGTTTTTTGTGAGTTGCTTAGGTGTTTTCATTGATGTCAAACCCTTGAAGAGAGTTTTGGGATGATGTTGGTGTTGATGATGTCAAAACTTGGCATTGGATTTGTTGGTGTTAATTTCAACACATGTTGGTGTTGTCATTGTTAGTTGTAGAGGTTGTTGATTTGACTTGTGTTTAAGAAGATTGTTGCAATTGGAAAGGGTTGCAGATGTTGTAGATGTATAGTAGAGATGTTAGTAATGTTGTTGATGAAGTTGGTTCACTTGGCTTCTAAGTGCTTTTGAGAAATTTTGAATAAAAGAAAGTTTAGAATGACTAAGTGGTGTTCAGTGTGTTGCTCTGCATTTCTTCATGCTTGAAAATATACCCATACAATTTGGACATGATGATTAGGGGTTTTCAGAGGTGTTATATCTAGAGTTTTAGGTTCTAGATTATACTATAGTGGAAGATGGTTCTAGATTGTACTATAGTGGAAGATGTGTTTGACAGTATGTTTGTCTAGTAAAATAGGGTTTCTAGGAGAAATGAGATTGCTCTGTATTTCTCTATAGTGAAGGATCTAGGAATTTTCTTATAATGTTTTTATCTAACTTCCTTTGAACTTTTAGGTGTTGATTTATTCTGCAAGGTTTTTTGGCATGTTGGGTGTTTATGCTAGTGTGTTTGGTTGCACAGAATGAAGGTGTTCTTGAGTTTTAGGTGGTTGTAACTTAGTTGTGCAGAATATTCTGACTATGCTAGAATATTTTGAGATATTGTATGGATATGTTGGAGTGTTTTTGTGTGGTTCATGAGATGTTTTCAGACCTTGAGATGTTTTTTTAGTATCACTTGTTAGTGTTAGTATATGTTTGGACAACCTGGCATGCTAGCACTAATGACTTGGCATGCTAGCACTAATTACAAAGGACAATTGTTGATTGAGAAAGTGTTAAGAAGCATGTTGATGTAGATTTGGGTCCCAATTAAGTAATGTCATGGTTTGGCTTCACTTCTTTATATTGTGGAAGTGTTTGGTGCTAACCTATTTGATGTTGCATGGTAGAGGTGTATATGTTTCCTTAAGGTCGACCTAATTGAGAATGATTTAGGTCGCAAAGGGTATAAATGTAAGGTGATTTATTGTGTGGAATAAGATCAGAATGTGTGTGATGCGAAATATGTCAAAGTGATCACTTGTGTGTTGATTTGAGTGTGATCCTTAATGTGTATGACTTCCTAATGCAGTGAACAAAAGGTGTCTAAATTTTAGTCTATTTGATGAGTTGTTTGTGCTTCAGTGGAACTATACCTTCAGCATATGAGAGATGCATTGTTAGTAGTTCAAATTGGTAGTGAGCCACCCCTTCTTCTCTTCTTCTTTCTTCTAGACAGTGATTCCTTTGGCAGTGAGTCACGGATAGTAAGCATTTCTTTATCTTTCTGGGTAGTGAGCCCTTGACAATGAGCCTTATTATATTCGATGTTGCAATTCATATATTAGTGAGCTAATCCTCATTGTGGTTTTTCCCATCTTGGGTTTTCCCCATAAATCTAGTGTTCTTATGTGTTTTATATATGTTTTCATTACTGCTTTACATGTTTACATTTTGTTAATACATGTTAAGGGTTTAATGGTGGATAAGGGTTTAAGAACTAATACAGATCTGAGTGTTAATGAGGTTTTTTGATGTTTTAAATGTATATAACTGATTCACCCCCCCTCAATGATCCTATGCATCTAACAATTGGTATCAAATTTGTGGTTCCTAGGAAGAAGCTTAACTACTTGAGGTAGATCCAAATGGTGTACAGGAAAAGTGTTAAAGTTCCCTTGTTCAATGGAACAAATTTTACCTATTGGAAGGCAAGGATGGAGTCCCTTTTGGTTTCTCTTGGATGTGGAATTTGGCAGTTTGTTGAAAAAGATTATACTATGCCTGCAAATGGTCCAACAAGTGATGATGAGATCAAGGATTATGAAAATAATGGAAAAGAAAGGAATACAATCTTGAGTTGTCTTTCTGATTTAGAACTTATGAAGGTTATGAGCAACAAGTATGCTAAAGATATTTGGACAAAGCTAGAAGGAATCCATGAAGGTGATGACAAGGTTAAACAATCAAAGATCCTTGGATCTACAAAGCCAAATTTGAAACCCTAAGTATATATAAAGATGAAGATATTTATGCCTACATGCTCAAAGTTGATGAAGTTGTTAATGCCATCAATGATCTTGGTGGAAATCTAGATGAAAGAAAAGTGGTGAAAAAGGTATTAAGAACTTTGCCTAAAGTTTATAGAAATAAAGTTTCTACTATTAAGGAATCTTAGAATTTGGATAATTACTCTAGAGATTAGATTTTTGGTTATTTAACTTCTTTTGAAATGAGAGAGTTTGGTCAAGATGCTACAAACAAAGAAACTACTTTGAAGTTTGGAAAGTGGAGAAGGATGATGGTTTAGATCTAGATGATCTTGATGAGGTAGAAGAAAAATTTATGAGATTGAAAAAGGGTATTGGAAAATATAGGGGTAAGCTACCTTTTAAATGTTTCAATTGTGGAAAGATGTGTCATTATGCATCTAAATACCCAATCAAAGTTCCTAATGACAAGAAAAAGGATCATAAGGGTAAATTTATCAAGAACAGTTAGTATGTTGAAAATGATATTGATTCATCTAATGATGAAGAATCAGATTATCTGGATGAAGGAAGTGATGAATTCTTGTTCATGGCTTTAAATGTTGGAAATAATTCTACTAATCTTGAAAGATGTGTGAAGGAAAGTGTTCTGAAAATAGGTCATAACATTGAAGGAACTATGTTGACATTTTTTCATGCTAGAGAGGAGAAGAATTATTGAATCATTGACAATGGATGCTCAAATCATATGACAGGTGATAAGAGTAGGTTTTTTAAGCTTGAAAAGTATGATGGTGGTCTTGTTAAGTTTGGTGATGATACATCTACTAAGATCTATGAAAAAGGTTCAATTATTTTTGATGGAAAGCATAATACAGATGATGTTTTTTATGTTAAGGGTCTCCTATATAATCTTCTAATTGTAGGAAAAATGTGTTGAAAAGGATATAATCTTTCATTTCAAAATGGTGGTTGTGAAATCAGAAAAGGAAGCTCTGGTATTCTGGTTGTTGTTGGAACAAGGACATGAGGTAATTCCTATCAACTCAAAGGTAATGGTAGAAAGTGCTTTATGTCTCAAACTAATGAAAGTTGGCTATGACATAGAAGAATGGGTCACATAAATTTTGATAGCCTAGTAAGGATAAGTTCTACTAATGTTGTGAGAGATTTTCCAAAGATTACAAAACCTATCAATACAATCTACAATGAATGTCCAGTTGGAAAGCAAACAAAGGAAAGATTCAAGACAAAGGAATATTCTACCATAGGTTCCTTAGAGTTAGTGCATACAAATCTGTGTGGACCTACTAGAATTAGAATCTCATGTGGTGATAGGTATTTCATGTTATTAATTGATGATTATTCTAAAATAGCTTGGGTTACATTTCTTAAAGAAAAATCAGAAGCTCTATACAAGTTTAAAGCATTTAAGGCTATGGTTGAGAATCAAATGAATCCGAAAATCAAATGTGTGAGATCTAATAGAGGTGGTGAGTTTAATTCAAATGAGTTTAATAGTTTTTGTGAAGATTGTGGAATAACGAAGTATTTGTCAACCCCTAGAACTCCTCAATGGAATGGAGTTTTGGAAAGGAAAAATAGAATAGTTCAGGAAGTAGCTAGGACAATGATGAAAGAAGCTAATCTTTCAAATTTCTATTGGAGAGAAGCAATTCATAGTGCAGTCTACATTCTTAATAGAGGTCAAGCAAGAGAAAATAGTTCAAAGACTCCCTATGATTTATATCACATGGTAAACCCCCTACTATGAAATATTTCAATCTTTGGAAGCAAATGTTATACCAGAAGAGATGAGGAAAAATTGGGAAATTTTGATGCAATATCTAATAAAGGAATCTTCCTTGAATACTCTACAAGAAGCAAGGCCTACCAGTGTTACAATAAGAGATTGAAGAAGATTGTTGAGAGTACAAGTGTCAAAGTGGGTGAATAACCACATCAAAGTTCAGTACTAATAGAAGGATATGAATTTGATGAATCCCCTTCCAGTGAAGAAGAAAAGATTGAAGATAAAAGGAAAATAGTTGAGAGTTGATGAAGAAGCTCTGGAAAAGAATCCTAAGACTCCTAAGTATGTGCAGAAGAATCATTCAAAAGATTAGATCATTGGAGATAAGAGAAAAGGTATGCTAACAAGGAGAAAAGTTGTTATGATAGAGGAATAATTGAATTTATGCTTACTTTCTGAGGGGGAACCAAAAACAATGGTTGTGGCATGCAGAGATGAAAATCGAGTCAAAGCAATGAAAGAAGAGTTAGAATAGATAGAGAAGAATCTGACTTGGGAATTGGTCCCATGATCAGAAAATAAGAATGTGATTAGTACTAAGTGGGTATTCCGAAGCAAGCTGAATGAAGATGGAAAAGTTGTCAAGAACAAGGCTAGACTTGTGTGTAAGGGTTACTCACAGGTTGAAGGTATATATTTTGAGGAAACTTTTGCTTTGGTTGCAAGAATGGAAGCTATTGGGATGTTCTTAGCTTTTGTAGCATAAAAATATTTCAAAGTATATCAAATGGATGTGAAGTCTGCATTCTTGAATGGTGAATTGGAAGAAGAGGTATACATTGAACAACCAGAAGGTTTCCAATTGTTAGAAGATGAATTGTTAGAAGATGAAAATATGGTCTACAAATTGAAGAAAGTATTGTATGGACTAAAGCAAGCTCCCAGAGCTTGGTATGCAAGGTTAGATATGTACTTGTTGTAGCAAGGATTCAAAAAAGGTACTATAGATAGCAATCTATATTTCAAATTTGAAGGGGAAAAAATCTTAATTATGGTGGTATATGTTGATGACATAATCTTTGGAGGAAATGAAGATATGTGCAAGAATTTTGCAAAGGAAATACAAACATAATTTGAGATTTCAATGTGCGGGAAGATGAATTTCTTCCTTGGTTTGTAAATCAGACTATCAAAGAAAGGTATATTCATATCATAATCTAAGTATGATAAGGAATTATTGAAGAAGTTTGGAATGAATGACTCTAAACTGGTATGTATTCCTATGGTTATTAGTTGTAAGTTGAGAAAGAATGATGATTCCCCTAAGATATATTAGAGAAAGTATAGATCAATTATTGGCGGACTATTATATCTTACTGCTACTAGACCAAATATCATGCATTCAATTTGCCTCATGTCTAGATTTCAAGAAGATTCCAAAGAATCTCATGTTGCATCATGAAGAGGATATTCAAATATTTGAAGGGCACTCTGAATTATGATTTGTGGTATCCTAAGGATACTAACTTCTCTTTGAGTGCATATATAGATGCAAATTGGGCTAGATATGCAGATGATAGGAAAAGTACGAGTGGTGGTGCTTTCTTTCTTGGAAGCAATTTGGTTTCATGGCTAAGTAAGAAGTAGGATTCAGTGTCAATATCTACTGCATAAGTAGAATATATTGCAGCAACATCATGTTACACATAGGTAGCATTGTGGATGAAGCAAACATTAAAAGATATCAACGTTTCATATAATGAACCTATTCCTATCATGTGTGACAATACAAGTGCAATCAATATTTCAAAGAATCCAATAATGCATTCAAGAACAAAACATATCTCAATCCGATATCATTTCTTGAGAGAGGAAGTTACAAAGAATGAGGTGAAGTTGGAGTATGTGCCCACTAAGGATCAGGTTGTTGATATTTTCACAAAGGCTCTTCCATAAGATACTTTTGAGTATCTCTGAGAGAAGTTAGGAGTTACTTCCCCTCCTTCTTTCAACTAGATGCATAAGTGTGTGCATCTGTCTGGTAAGCATTTCAAGATACATTCTTGGTTTTAGACTAATGTTGAAGGCTACCTCTCAAGGGGAGTAGGTATTAGTGGTTGCTAGATGATGCAGTTAGTTGGAGCTTGTTGTGTGTTCCTAAGGGGGAGTATACCAAAAAGAGAGTGTAGAAGAATAAGTGTTGTTGCTTGTTGGTATTACAAGTGGTGTATGTAGGTGTTTCCTTTTGTATGTTGTCAAAGGGGGAGAGCAAGATAGTTGGATGAGTTTATGGCCCTTTTCCATTGATGTCAAAGGGGGAGAGAAAGTTAAAGTGGTTGAAAAACCATAGTAAAGAATAAGGGGGAGAGAGAATTTGAAAAACAAGGAGAGAGTATGGAAAAGTGTTGTTTGAGGAGCAAAGGAGGAGAGTGATCTAGGGAATAGGTGTTGTTGGTGTTATAGGAGAAGAATTCTATGAAGAGTAAATATTTTTCCCTATCAGGGGGAGTACTGTTTATTGTAGTATTGTTATTGGTTACTTTTGTTATTGGTGGTTTTTCAGAAAGAAAGTGTTGCCATCAATGACAAAGGGGGATATTGTTGAAAGCTTGATTTTTTTCTGAGTTTCTTGGGTGTTATTGATTTCAACCTATTGAAGAGATTATTGGTATGATGCTAGTGTTGATGATGTCAACCCTTGGCATTAGAGTTGTTGGATTTGTTAGAAGTCTAGAGTTGGTGTTAATGTTAACATATGTCGATGTTATCATTGTTAGCTACAAAGGTTGGTGGTATGAATTGTGTTTGAGAAGATTTTTGTAGTTGGAAAGGGTTGTAGATGTTGTATATGTGTGTTAAAGACGTTAGTAATTCTAATGATGAAATTGGTTCACTTGGTTTCCAAGTGCTTTTGAGAAAATTTGAACAAAAGAAAGTTTAATGTGACTGAGTGATGTTCAATGTGTTGTTATGCATTTCTTCATGTTTGAAGATATGCCCATGTAGTTTGGATGTGATGATTAAAGGTGGTATATCCAGAGTTCCAGGTTTTTGGATTGTACTACAATGTAAGATGTGTTTGACAATGTGTCTTTGGTAAAACAAGGTGTCTGGGAGAAATGAGATTGCTCTACATTTCTTTGTAGTGAAGGTTTTGATGTTGCAGATATGGAAATGTGCTTATAATATTTGTATCTACCTTCCCTTGAAGTTTCAAGTGTTCAGTTGTTCCGTAAGGTTGTTTAGTGTGTTGGGTGTCTATGCCAGTGTGTTTGGTTGCACAAAATGAAGGTGTTCTTGAGCTTCAAGTGGTTGTAGTAGTTGTGCAAAATATTCTAATGATGTTGGAATATTTTAACATGTTGTATGGATATGTTGGAGTGTTGTGTGGTCCTCAAGATGTTTCTAGACCTGAGAGGTGTATTTGGTGTCGCTTGTTAGTGTTAGTGCAGGTTTGGCTAACCTGGTGTGCTAGCACTAATTGCAAAGGATAATTGTTGAGAAGCATGTTGATGTAGATTTGGGTCCCAATTAAGTAATGGCATGGGGTGATTCCACGATAGTGGTTTACAATTTTTGGCCAAACTGAACACTGAAATTATTATTTTTAACTAAATCTTCACATTCGAGCACCTATAGCGGCTAAATCATGAGAAATTTGAAGATGATGCAAACTAGAGTCTCGCCACATTTTTTCTGTAGATTCTAAAAATGTTTTTTTCAAAAATTTTGGAATCAAATTGCACTTCTTTTTCCATCTCCCACGAAAACTAGTTTTTTTAGAAAACAACATTTTTAAAAAGTGACGCACACCATATAACACAACTTTTTTTCCTTGAAGGATGAAATTTTAATTCTTTCGAATTTAGATTTGTAACTCTGATAGCTAGTGCTTCCACTTGGTTAGATAGTTTTTTATTGAATATTTTTTCTTTAATCAAGTTTCAAAGTCAAACCAATTACATTTTAGACATAGTGCAACCATATAACACATAACTTTTATTGTATGTATCAAAATTCTTTTTTTTTTGGATGAAGGACTCCAATATATGGTGCACTCATATTTTTCAAAAAAAAAAATTGATAATTTTCTATTTTTCCACATGTGGAGAACAAAGAGCTTCATTTTTGGTGAAAAACCTATATTTAATAAAACTTAAAAAACAAATAGATAATAAAACCAAAACATATTAAAATTATATTCATTGGATAGCTCGTTTTGAGGGCTACCTAGTACCAGTTGGATTTGTGAAGTCTCCTCCATTTTCATTCTCAAATCAAGCTTCGAAGTGCAAAATTTTGGACAATTTTGGTGCCTCGGAGGGTGAAGGTGAAAAAAGCATGGTTCGATCGAAGCACTGTTCAATCGAACCAAAATAATATGTTCAGAACATAGGTTCGACCGAACCCATTTGAAATATAATAAAAAAATCTATTTCAGGGGGGTTCGGTCAAACTTGAAAAATGGGTTCGATCGAACCCCCTAACATGAATCAATTTTACCGTTTGTTTTTTTGTTTTTTTGTTTTTTTTTCTGTTTTCCCATTTTTTAATAGTTGTATTTTATAATATATAATATTAATATAAATCTAAATTATATTATAATAATAATATATAATTATTATTATAATATATTATAATAATAATATATAATTATTATTATAATATATTATAATATATAATTGTTATTATTATAATATAAAAAGTATATAAATAAAAAGTATATAATTAAAAAGTCTAATATAAAAAGTATATATATTAGAAACGACTGAAAAGCATTTTGGGATGAGTTTTGGATTGGGTAGTTTAGTTGAGGGCAGGAATGATTCAAACAAAAGGTTTTTCTCTGAGATCTCATCTAACAATATTGGAATGGCACAGCCTTGTTTTGTTGCCCCTCAGCCAAGGTCTAATATGAACATGAACATCTATAGCTCCGCACCCAAGCTCTCCTTGATGCTAGTAGGTGATCTCTTCAAACAAAAAATAATAAAAACATGGGTATTAATGTGGAAATGCGTATTAATTTGATTTACTTAGGGGAATTTTGTTTGTTTATAGATATAAGTAAGTATATATTTATGATGGGCATTGTTAGATAGACAAGTGGCTTGGAAGGAAAAGGAGACATGTTTGGCAGCAATGATGGAGAGTCTTAGCTTGGGATCTACAAAGAGATGAAGAGTATGAAAGCAGGTCTGGTAGTGACAACATGGAAGGGAATGGATATGGTGATGAGCAGGAAGATAACCATCTCAAAAAGAAGTGTTATCACATGCATACTCCTCAGCAAATTCAAAAATCCCATATGCACCAACTGCGAAGGACTTGTTGTTATTACATAAGTCAGTCTTCAAGAGCAGGAATTGTGTATTGAGAATATTTGGTTGAAAGATGAGGTCCATTTGCACAATCTAACTAATTTAATGATGCATATTCCATATTTTTGTATTCTTAAATGCAAACTATGGTTAAAATTATTATGAGTCACTCCTTTTTTAGTTGTACCTATTCTAATTCTAATATATTTACAACCCTACAATCCTCTTGGATTTTATTCTCTCTAGAAATCTTTTTAGTGCAGTGATTTTCCCACCATGCTGAAATTGCTTCGTATCATATACTGTATAAGATTTAGAGACCCAGAAATTTATTTTGTTCTCATGCTTTAAACCACCTAAGCAGTGAAGTTGAAGATTCGTTAGCTTTGTGCTTATGGGTTTTCTTTAACTATTCTTATGTTTTTTTTAATGCCTAAATGGATTTTTTTCAGCTGGAGAGAATGGCAGGTATGGCAGGAAATTTTTATGAAAGGCCCATATCATTGACTTGAGAGAGAGATATGGAGGGAGTGGAGAGAGAGGGAGAATGGGGGTAGGAGAGAGAGAGACTTGAGAGAGAGATATGGAGGGAGTGGGAGAGAGATGGAGGGTAGAGGGTTTAAGGGTTTAGGGTTTAAGGCTAGAGAGGAGCTCGAGATAGAAGGAGTGAGTGAGAGAGAGAACTTGGGAAAGAGATAGAGGGTAGAGGGTACAAGGGTTTAGGGTTTAAGGGTTAAGGGTGGAGTGGGAGGAGATAAAGGGAGGGGTACAAGGGAGGGAGGGTTAAGGGTAGAGGGGAGAGAGGGAGCTCGAGATAGAATTAGTGAGTGTGTGAGAGAGAGAGAGAGGGTTTATGGGTTTAAGGATTAAGGGTAGAGGGTAGAGAGGATCTAGAGATAGGGGTGAGTGAGAGGTAGAGGGTACAAGGGTTTAGGGTTTAAGGGTTAAGGGTAGAGGGGAGATAGGGAGAGGGAGGGAGTGGGAGAGAGATAGAGGGTACAGGGTTTAAGACTCATTTAGGGTTTAAGGGTTAAGGGTAGAGGGTAGAGGGGAGCTCAAGATAGAAGGAACTTGAGTGAGTGAGTGAGAGAGAGAGAGAGAGAGAGAGAGACCTGAGAGAGGGAGAGGGTAGGAGGGAGGGTGTGAGTGAGAGTTTAAGGCTAGAGGGGAGTGGAGGATAGGAGTGAAGGCGAGAGGAGAGGGAGAGGGTAGAGAGGGTTTAGGGAGAGGGTATTGAGGAGAGAGGGGGGGAGTGGGAGAGAGATAAAGGGTTAAGGGTAGAGGGGAGAGAGGGAGCTCAAGATATAATTAGTGAGTGAGTGAGAGGGAGAGGGTTTTAGGGTTTAAGGATTAAGGGTAGAGGATCTAGAGATATAAGTGAGGAGAGGTAGGAAGGTGAGAGGGAGAGGGTTTAAGGTTTTAACCGAGGGGAGCTTGAGATAGAAGGAGTGAGAGAGAGAGAGAGGGTTTAAGGGTTTAAGGCTAGAGGGGAGCTTGAAATAGGAGTGAGTGAGTGAGAGAGAGAGAGAGAGGGCTTAAGGGTTTAAGGCTATAGGTGAGCTCGAGACAGAAGGAGTGAGTGAGTGAGAGAGAGATGGTTTAAGGGTAGAGGGTTAAGGGTTAAGGGTAGATGGGAACATTCTATTTCCATTTACAGTATTTTTTGTGAATTAAATTGATGACAACTTTATTTTTTTATTTGCATTGATTTATGTTTTAAATATGTGTGCAATAATTTTATAATTAGATAATACTTAATTTTAAAATTTACATAATTTCCCATGGAACAATTCGATGGAACAAATATAAGTTGTATATAATTGTATATAAGATTCTTGAACTTAAGAATTCCATGAAACAAATATAAGTTGTATATAATTGTAATTTAGGAAAAATGATTTTAAAAAACTTTACTAGGTTTAAAATAAGTATTGAAAGAATATATATGGGTTTACATGCAAGCAAAAAAAGTGAGAGATGATGCTATCAAATATTCTTGAACTTAAGAATTCCATGGAACAAATATGTACATATAATTGTAATTTACGCAAAATGATTTACAACTATGTTCAAGTTACTATAAGTTCCCACTTGAACATGTATAGGGTTACAAGTGAACTTGAAAATCATGGATACAATAAGTCAAAGATTCAGGTTCAGCCCACTCTTCAATAACATGTAGAATTTTTTTGATGATCTTCACTATCTAGTCTCCATTTTCTTCGGCTGCGTGCATGTGGAACTGCATGAAGATGTAGGGCGGTAGCAATTATCAAGTGACTCTATTGATATACCTTGTTATCAAGTTAATAGTCAACAAAATGAATCTCGTTATGAACAACTTTGACTTGTTTTAGATATGTCCCTTGCACTACAATAGAACCTACATGGTAAACATGAACCTACTTGGTAAGACATATGAACGTGTACAACATTTTCGTGCTCAAGGTTTGTACAATATATATTTAATGTTTATAATGTAATGTGCACATGTGAACACAATGTATATATAATTTTAAATTCAAACTCACCTGTGGGAAATAACATTCCATCACTTGTTTCAAGTTGTGTTAGCTTATTCCTCTCTTTTGTGCAATGCAATAAATAATAGCTAACACCTTTGATGTTTCCAGGCTCTACTATGACTGCAAAAACATCTCCTGTACACCAAATTTACACACAAAATTTCTAAAAAAATTAGAAATGTCTCTATACTTTAAAGATCATTAACTAGATATATATAATATTTAAATTATTGAAAACTTACACATGTACCTTTTCTAACCAATCCTAAAATATGGTCATAATCAATTGAAATCAAAGGAATGTCTTCAAATCTTTCTTCCTCATTTTCATCATATGTTTTTGAAACAACTAGTGGCATTGTATCCCATTTACCAACATATCCAAGTTCTTGGTTGTTGCATGCATGATTATAGTTTCCTGCAATGCACTCAGTGCAAAAACAAGAGCAATCCCTTGTGTTTAATGTCCATCAATGGCAACTATCTTAACTCCTAACACAATGCAAAGATCTTTTTTTTTTCTACAATCTTACATCCATGCATTGATCTTCTATCCACACCTAGATACATGTACAAAAACAAACTTATGTAAACAAACATGTATATATATATATATAATTTTTAAATTTAAATAAATTCAAATTTTTGAAAATGTAATTTATACATACCTGATATCTCCCAAAACACCCTGTGTGGAATGTGTTGGTTTGTTCTCAAAGATGTGTCAACCACATTTGATGCAAAGTGCTTCTTGCACCATTCAACAATATCATGTTTATTGTCTATACGATCTTTTGGATAACTCATTTGATGCTTTCTTAAAGCTTGTTTGATGCAAGATCCTACTCCATCATGCTCACCCTTTCCATGCCCACTCTCAAAAAAACTCCAAACATGTGGTATTTTGTAGATTTTATGGTATCTACAAAGTGCATAGAATGGCCGTGAATATTTGAATTGTGCCACACATCCATCTGACCATACAAAATGATTTTCAAATTTTACACCTCTACTACTCATATTTTATTAATGTGGTTCTACTATAACCAATTTCAGCCGAAAGTGCATACATTTTTCTTTTTCTTGCTATATCTTGATGTACAATAGATGTCAACATCACCCTTCTTGTAGTGGCCTTATCCACTGATTGAGATCCTTTACATTTTTAATCCAATGTTTTTCTTCTTATTTGATGTTGAATGTACACCCAACAATTGTAATGACTCTTTCAGCTCATTACGAAGAAGTAAATGTGATAAGAATTGGGTTTTTTCAAGTGTATCAAGATGATTGAAATGGTGATCTTGATTATTCCATTTATAGATTTAGTCATTGACCTCTTTCTCTTATTATAAGGCTGGTTGGCATAACATTTCAACTTCTCCATATCCATTTCAAGTAAATGATCTAAATTTCTATAAGAAATTCGTTTCATCACCTTTTTAGCTAGTTTTATATGCTCATGCCTACCAGTAGAAGGAAGTGATCCTAACCCCTCTCCAACATGCATTGTTTGAACTTGGGCCTCCTCCCTATCTTCAAGGTCCATGTGTTCTTTAGTGGATTCATTTGATCCAATATCTAGATTTGGCTCCACTTCAACACGAGAACTCCGTGCTTGTTGAGCCCTTTCTACATATCACAAAATATTTTACAAAGAAAGTGAGAGATGATTCTATATAAGTGAAGTTTGTGTATGCAAGAAAACAAAGTGATAAGACATGATACTATAAGTGAGAGAAGTTTTGAATAGCTAGTTTTATATGCTCATCCATACCAGTAGAAGGAAGTGATCCTGACCCCTCTCCAACAAGAATTGTTTGAACTTGGGTCTCCTCCCTAACTTCAAGGTCCATGTGTTCTTTAGCAGATTTGTTTGATCCAATATCTAGATTTGGCTCAACTTCAGCTTGATTGCTTGTTTGAATTTGCATGCAAGCAAAGAAAGTGAGAGACTATGAGTTATTTAAGTGGAGTTGAAATAAAATAAAATAAAATATTTTTGAACTTAAGAATTCCATGGAACAAAAGTAATTGGAAATAGATGATAAGCAATTTAGGTAATGTCTATGCAAGATGACTATTTTTAAGTATTAAAGTTTCCAAGTTAAATCTAACATGGTTTTCATAATTGGAAATATATTTATAAGCAAAACAAAGTGAGGTGTTAATAAAAGTCTTGAACACAAACTTGAGAGAGAGAGAGAGAGAGAGAAGAAACAAGCATGTACCTTGTTTATTTCTATGATAATTTTCCAAGTTTTGTTCACGCCTCCTTTTTTCTTCTTTTGACAATTTTCATTGAGACGCATTTTTTCTTTTTCTTTATTGTCCCATTTTCTTCTTCAAGTTAAAGATGTCTCAAAACAAATCCTCTACCAACTTAGTTAAATTCTCCTCCAAATTTTTCCTTGATTGATAAAAATGAAAAGTTGTCTTCTCCAATATTTTCCTCCTTGATAAATGTGCAAAAACCTCTTCTCCAAAATCTGCAAGCTCCAAGTGATATAAATGCGAATTAATCTTGCCATTTGATATGGAATTTAATGAAAAATAAGCTTGTATTTATATGCATATGGGAAAAAAAAATTCTAGTGTGTGGAATAACTAGATCCTAGATTAAATGAATCAAGTGGTAATCAAACAAGTTATTTCATTGTGGAGATTGTTGTTTTTTAATGTATAGATATGCAACATATATCTAGTAATTTTAGAATTTTCTTACTTGTCAAAAATATAATAGAGGTATAATTTGAATTGAATTTTCTTAATGTTTCAAAGAATAAAAAATTTGTATAATTTAATAATGGTGTAGATTAAGAGATTATTTATGAAATAATTTAACATAAAAAATTTATAACTTAGAGGGAAAGTGTTTGAAGGATGGTATATAATTATAAAAGGAATGTTCCTACCTCTTCTTTATAATTATATTTTGTTCTCAACTCCTCAATGGTTCATGTTGCTTAAGTCATTTTTAAAAATTAGGAGTTTTGTGTACCACAAAGTGATGAACTTTATTTGTTCTTACTTTCTATCAAGATTTTAATTTCATCATTTTTATCAAATTTTAAAACCAGAAGAACATGTGCATGTTAATAAATAGGCTTGTAAATACACTTGTTTATAAAATATCATTAGTTTACTTGAGCTTGGGAGTCATTTATTTTATAATTTTTGACTGCTTACTATAAAATTCAATGGGTGTGCATGCAAAATATTTATTGTGATCAACATGAATGAACTTAATTATAAAGTGGCATTCATTTCCTAAAAATCTACTAGAGATCAAATGTATATCATATAAGGAAATGTAATTTCTAAGAGATCATCAAATAACCAAATGTATGTATATTGAATATAAGCAAATGTATACATATATCATGTAAAAATGTAAACATAAGCAAACACATACATACATGTAAATAGATTCAATGTATAAACATGTAACATGTTATAAGCAAAGATCCAAATGTATGTATATCATATAAGCAAATGTAAGTTAGAGATCATCAAATGTCGAATACTAAAGATCATCAAATAAGCAAATGTACATGTATATCATATAAGCAAATGTAAGTTGGAGATCATCAAATGTTGAATACTAAAGATCATCATATAAGCAAATACATGTAGTAAATATCATAAATCTAGTGCAAGGCCTAATATGAATGTCAACTCCTAGTCAAACGACCATCTAAATGAGAACGGTCCTGCTCTGATGGATGTGTTGAGCCTTGCAAATAAAATTGTGTACAAAATGTGTTAAATACATATAATTTATATTAAATAAATTTTATGAAAGTTATTTTTAAGAATGTACTTGTATATTTTTAAATATCTATCTACATCTATGCATACATATGCATGTGCATATACACGTGTATATATATAAAAATTTAAAACTTGCATGTCCACTAGCAGTAGATTCATCCACAAAGTCACGTTGATGTACATGATATGGAGGAACAAGGCTAGGAGTGACATGAGGTATGTCCACCTACAATATATATACATATATATCAGTACATGAATATCTAGTTAAAACTAAAATTTAAAATAATTAAAAAAGAATTGAAATGTATGCACATGCACACATACATGCACATTATTTGATATTGAATGACCTGAGTCCTCTGAAACGACCACCTCCACCATATCAACTATACAGCCAAGCGACGAACCAACATCTGCATCCATATTCAATCTATCCCATGTCATGCCATAAATGATGAGTGAAGAGGACTATGCAGGTGAAATGGCATCGACAATGACGAACCAGAACCAATCAACATCTCAGTAAAACCCATAGTCTGTGTAACGCTGAAAATGAAAAGGATTTTGCACAATAGACAACAAAGAAGATTGATTAGAAGCAAACATGCATGCAATACTAAATCTAAAATGCAAATTCATTCATTAAGCAACAAAGAACATGGGAAAGTAAAAACGTAATTAAAACTAGAACAATCTCACCAATTCCAAACGTATTTCCATGATTCATCTCGATTGCCCTTCTCCATTTTGCTTGTGTAGTATAATTGCCCTCAGATTTTCAAATTCGTGCAAGTATAGCCTAAGATAGTGATTAGAAAAATATCAAAGATTCAAGACAAAAGTGCTCTCCAAAGTTACAAAATTCGCGAGAGAGATTTCGAGAGAGATTTCGAGAGAGATTGGAATGAAGAATGACAAATCAATTTATAGAAAATTGATTATTCGAATGACAGGCCAAGATTAAAAGATTAACGGACGGTTGAGATTGACTGATTAGACATGCATTCTGTTAACTGACACTAATGACATGAGTGATTCAAATTAGAAATAGAATTAAAGATTAAATAAATGATTTAATCTTCAATTCGACATTCGAAAACATTAGAAATATCTTTGCATGACAAAGATAAAGATTGATTATAATGACTCTCTGTTTGAATGCACGCACAACACTTAATTAATCAAATAAGAATATTTAATTAATCTGCATGTACACGCAATTGAGTTAGAATTGGACGATTGACTGACTTGACGAAGAGATTACTCGAGACAACCACTCAGACATTAAATCAAAGATTAACTGAGTGATTAAAATAGATGTCGAGTCGAGTAAAAGTGAATACTTAGATAACTCACATAATTATCTAAAATATAGAGGAATGCGTTAAAATAGAATTAATGAATTAAATAATTCATTTAATTCAAGACTCAATATTCGAAGAATAATTAAATAAATAAGATTTATTTAATTAAATGATGAAGGGATTTTAAATGAATAATTAAATAAATAATGAATTTATTTAATTATAGTTGAAATATGATAAAGAGTAAATTAAATAAGAATGACAAGACGGATAAGGTTAATTAGTAACATAATTAAATAAAAAGCGTTTATTTAATTAGTCGGATAGAATAAAGAAAAGTGTGAATTAATTAAATAATTAAGATTATTTAATTAATAGAAGAATTAATAGAAGATGAATTAATTAAATAATTAAGATTATTTAATCAATAGAAGAATTAATGTTAAGATAAATTAATTAAATAATTAAGATTATTTAATCAATAGAAGAATTAATGTTAAGATGAATTAATTAAATAATTAAGATTATTTAATCATGACCATGAAGAATAAGAATTATGAAGAATATTGAAGTCGCAGGCTTAGACCAAATTCCGATGTCTACATTTGCCCCTCTTTGATACAATGTCATTTTAGCGTTGTGTCAAAGAAAATCGATAAGAAATATGCCCTAGTAATGCCCCAGTGTAAAACAGGTGAAGGTATGCCCCCTTGAGAGGACAGACGGGTTCAAAGAACATGAGTGTGCTCTCGAAATTTATGAGAGAACTAGAAGATGAAAGAAAAAAGGATAGAGGAAAATAGATAATGGTGGTGAAGATGTAGAAAAGAAGAAAATGTTAGTGCGGAAAGAAAGATCGAGAAAGAATGAAAGACAAGAGATAAATGTTAGTATTAGCATTCTTCGATATTTTGCTATATCACAAAAGGTATTGCACTTTATCATCATTAGGCGGGACTAATACAAATGGAGAAAAACACCAGGATATGACATAGATCAAGGTGTGCAAGGTCATCCACTTGCTAATAACAGACAGTCGCAGACAAGGATTGTCATTAGCTCATACTAAGGGCACAAGTTGCCCTAGTCTTTTTGTTAGGACAAACCACAGACAGCAAACAAAGTAAAAGACGGGTCATGATACGTCATTGCTCCTCTAAATCCTTCATGGGACATCCTTGAGTAAACTAGTAACATGACTCAAAATCAAATTTAAAAGACAGTCAATAGACAACAGTCAAAGAAAATAGAATTCTGATACATCGTTGCTTCTCTAAATCCTTCATGGGACATCCTTGAGAAAGCTAGTAACGTGAATCTCAGTCATCAATACAAGATAAATGATAAGATAAACAAGCCATAAAGTCAATAAGCCAATAAAATAGTTGCCAAAACATGATTTTTTGATTGATAGAGCCTGATTGCAGGAGATACACATACCGGATAAGACTGTGAGTCTAGTTTCGATGTTATGACTATCTGTATAAGGCATGACAAAGCCTGGTTTCAGAAAGACATGTATCCTATAAGGCATTGATTCAGATGCCGTTGATGTGATAACCTATGTAAGGCTATGTTTGATTGTTTGACCTTGTCGATTATGCAGGAAGGACTCATCCTGTATAAGACATAGGTTGATTGTTTTGATAACGTATGTTTCCAAGAAGGACACATACTGTAGCAGACTGTAGTTGATCTGTTTTGATTGTTTTGTTTGGCAAGGTGTTTGATTTGACTCAGAGACATTGCTGACTTGTTCACCAGATTGATGCATGACTTGATGTGACGTGTGGACAATTGACTGTGTGTGACGATAAACCCTAAAGGACTAACCTAGTGCGGCCTCGGGGGCTCATCAATTGATGGCCTTGCCTATGTTATACACGTAGAGACCTCGTAATTTGACTTGACTACGACCGACAAGACTGACTACTAATAACAGATGTGTATGAAAGTGAATGTGATGAACCCTAATGGACTAACCTAGTGTGGCCTCGGGGGCTCATCGATTGATGGCCTTGCCTACGTTATACATGCAAAGACCTCGTAGTTTGACACAACCAATGACCTTGTCATATAGACACATGGATTGACTCAGGATGTTATGCAGACAAACCTAAATGTACTGACCTAATGCCTCGGGGGCACATTGGCAGATGGCCTTGCCTACGTCAAATCACAGAGGCAACGTAGTTCGACAAACGACAAAGACTGACAAGTGCGACTGACTCTGACTCTGTTTTTGGATTTTTGAAATGTTTTGATTTTTTTGTGTTTTCTCAGGTCATTTTGCGATGTTTGTGGATTGTTCATGGTTTTACGTCTTCAACACAACCAATGTAAGAACCAATATGACACATGTCAAGTGTTTTCCCCCAGTCGAGTATAAGACCAATTGATAATGAATAGGGTAAAACGGGGGATATGAAATGCTCTCGATGTCAATCGTTCCAAGTTATGGGAAAGACTACCAATTATTAGGAATGATATATACAAGCGATGAATAGAAAAGATAAGGAATATGTACAGGGATAAGGACTATGTACAGGGATAAGGACTATATACAAGGTAGATTAGAATAATGGTAGACAAAAGAGTAGAGTTGAGTACACATGGCGCCTATTTGCTAGATTTTCACCATGGTACCTATCCAAGGCGCCACCGAAGTGGTTTTCACCATTGGACGAATTATTTTTCTTTACTATTTTCCATATTATCTAATTTTTTTGGTGTTAGCAAGATGCCTATTTGCCAGGTTTTCACCTTGATAACGATTTTTTTGTGATTTTCTGATTTTTTTATATTTTTGCTAATTAAGACAAAGGCTCCCAGAAGCTACGTGTAGAACTTCTTCAGATGCATACTATTGATTGGTGAGGACAATGGTTCCCCTTCAAGAGTAGAGAGTTGGTACGCTCCTGATCCAAAAGATTCTGTGACAATATAAGGTCCTAACCAGTTAGGTTCAAACTTTCTTGGTTTTTCTCTTTCTGCTTGATTCTTTGGGTTCTCCATTAAAACCAGGTCACCAATGTCAAAGTTCCTGTTCAAAACCCTCCTGTTATAGCTACAACGAAGGCGATTCTGGTATGCTTGAAGATGGTCTAGTGCCTTCTGTCTTCACTCATCTAAAAATTCTAGCTCATGGAGTCTCGACACTCGGTACTCTTCATCATCAATATGGCCTTTCAGGGATACCCTTAGGGAAGGAATCTCGACCTCAATAGGTAAAATGGCTTTAGATCCAAAGACAAGTGAATATGGGGTAGCACCAGTGGGAGTATAGATACTTGTACGATAAGCCCATAAGGCAGGGTTAAGCTGTAAATGCCAGTCACGACCAGCATCATTGATAGTCTTCTTGAGGATTCTAATGATGGTCTTGTTAGATGCCTTTGCTTGGTCGTTACCTTGTGGGTAGTATGGGGTGGAAAAGTGATGTTGGATATGAAATTCATCACACAAGTGGTGGACTTCTTGGTTCTTAAATGGGTGGCCATTGTCAGTGATTATGGACTGAGGGACACCATACTGACAAATGATATAGTTTAGGATAAATCTAGAAATCTATGTGCCGGTAATGTATGTCATAGGAATGGCTTCAATTCACTTCGTAAAGTACTCAGTGGCAGTGATAATGAACTTGTGTCCATTAGATGATGTGGGGTGGATCTTACCTGAGGTCAAGTCCCCATTGGGCAAAGGGCCATGGTGACATGATAGGATGAAGCTCCTATGCTGGGGCATGTATCAAATCTCCATGAACTTGGCATTGGCGACATTTTGTTACAAAGACATATGAGTTTTTTTCCATAGTGGGCCAATAATAACCCAGTCTCATAATCTTTTTGGCTAAGGTAGGACCACTAGAATGGGAACCGCATATACCCTCATGCACCCCACGCAAGGTTGTGTGTGCTTCAGTAGAATCAAGACATCTTAGTAAGGTATTGTCTAAAGTGCGTCTATATAGGGTGTCTCCAACGATGGTATATTTGGCTGACTTGTGGAGGAATTTTTTACGTTGGTTATTGGATAGGCCAATGGGTATGACTTCAGCATGAAGGTAATCATATATTTCTTTGTACCATGGGGAATTAGGACCAACGATGTCACACACCATTTCAGAATCTGGGATATCATAGGCTGGGATCAAAAGTTGTTCTACCAAGAACTCAAACTTAGGCACATTGTTAGGAATGTCAAGAAGTGATGCAATTGTAGCCATAGCGTCTGCTGCCCTGTTTAAAACATGAGGTATTTGATAAAATTCAAATTTGTCAAAGTACTCTTTAAAACTATCTGCCATGCGCTTGTATGGAGTAAGCTTCTCATCCTTAGTCTCATAATCATCATTTACCTGTCTGATTACTAGTTGAGAATCACCATAAACCTGTAAAACCTTAACTTTCCACTTGACCGCCATGCGTAACCCTGTCACTAGAGCTTCATACTCTGCCATGTTGTTAGTGCATGGAAATGCAATCCTGAATGACTTAGGGATGGAATCACCTTGTGGTGTGATAAACAATATCCCACGAACCATGATTTGTATGTGAACCATCAAAGTATAGTTTCCATGTTATGTTTGTGTCAAATGTGAATATGAACTCATCAGGAAAGTCTACAACTAATGGGTGATCTACCTGTATGGGTGCATCAACTAACTGATCAGCAATGACCTGTCCTTTAATAGCCTTTCTTTCTACATACTGTATATCATACTCACTAAGTATCATAACCCACTTGGTCAGTCGCCTTGTTAATGCTACCTTGCTAAAAAGATATTTCAGAGGATCTATTTTAGCAACCAGCATTGTTTGATGGTTTAACATGTAGTGCCTCAGTTTTTTGGTAGCAAATACTACTGCAAGATAGGCACGTTCAATGTTACTATAATTGAGCTCATAACCAACCAAAGTCCGGCTGATATAATAGACTGCCCTTTCATGACCTTCATCGTCATTCTGTGCAAGCAATGCTCTGAGTGATGAATGGGTTGTTGTGATATAAAGAATCAATGGTCTCCCTTCAACAGGTGGCATTAAAATAGGTGGTGTAAGTAAATATTCTTTAATCAATTGAAAAGCCTCTTCACACCTAGGTGTCCATGCAAAGGGTACTCCTTTCTTAAGTAGATGTTGAAAAGGGTGTGTCTTGTCTGCTAGCTGCACTATAAATCTTCTGATAGATTGTAACTTCCCTGTAATGTCCTTAGTTGACTAAGATGTTGGGTGGTGGCATGTCCATGATTGCTTTCACCTTAGCAGGATCTACTTCAATGCCTCGTCTAGAAATGATATAACCTAACAGTTTTCCTGACTTGACTCCAAACACACATTTATTTGGATTGAGTCTCACATTATACTTCTCCAGCCTTTGAAATACCCTGTCTAAAACTTGTAAATGTTCTGCCCGTGTCTTGGATTTTACAATAAGGTCATCGACATAATCCTCCATTCAAGTGTGTACTAGATCATGAAAGATAGTAGTCATGGCACGTTGATAGGTTGCTCCTGCATTCTTGAGTCCGAAGGGCATAACATTCCAGCAATACGTTCCCCAAGGAAAAGTGAAGGTTGTCTTAGGTTGATCTTCAGTGGCAATTCTGATCTGGTTATAGCCTTAGAATCCATCCATAAGGGACAACATCTCATATCATGCTGTCATGTCAACTATCATGTCAATATTAGGCAAAGGGAAGTCATCCTTAGGACAAGCTTTTTTGATATCTCTACAATCGGTGCAGATGCGGATGCCCCCAGCTAGTTTGGTAACTGGTACAAGATTGGAAATCCAATCTGCATAGTCAATAGGTCTAATGAAACCAACATCTAAGAGTTTCTTGAGTTATGCCTTGACTAATAAAGCAATTTGTGGATGCATCTTTCTCAACTTTTGTTTTACTGGGTTGGCACCTGGTTGTAAAGGCAAGTGATGTTGAACAAGTTCAGGATCCAACCCAGGCATGTCAGCATATGACCAAGCAAAATTTATTTGTCTTTGTTCAAAGAAATTGTGGAACTCCAATTTCTCTTATGTTGTCAATGATACTGCCAAATAAATCAATCGAGGATTCTCTTTTGTGCCTATGTTGACTTCTACTAATTCTTCCACGAGCATGGGTGACTTTTCCTGTGCAATGGGGAGAATGTTCAAACCTCCATCCTTAGGTTCCTCAGAGAGGTTTTCACCTTTGGATGCGTCCTTTCTTTTTACTTTTTCATTGTCTAGAGGTGCCTTTCAGTTTTCGCCTAGAGACTCATCCTTTTTATCTTGTTTATTCTTTTTCTCATTTTTGTGACTAGAGGGTTGAACAGATTCCCCAAAATATGCTTTATTGTCCAAGTCAATGGTAAAACCAGCTTTATGATCTCTGTTAGGTATTCCTTCACATAATCCCAGGAACTCAGCAATTGCTTCGTCGTTCTCAAAAGTGTCTAAGACAGGTGAATCTTGTTGATCCCAATCTATGAGTTGGGGATAAACTAAGGGCATGTCATCGTCGAAGTTATCAAAGTCTAATGGGGTCAAGGTAAAGATTGAATTATTCATGTGATTACAAAAGTCTTGTACCAAGTCTGTTTTGCTCTTGGGTTTGGGTCTAGGTGGATGAATAGGTGGGCCTAATGCCAAGGTTTGACTATCGGAAACAAGTGGCTGAGGTTGCCAAGAGGTAGGATCAAGTGATTCCCAATAGTAATGTTTAAACCATTCCTCTTTTGTCATTTTCTTTTGTGGATAGGAATTCAAAGGATTGGGTGAAGAACTTAACATCAAGTCAAGTTCTCCAAATAACTTGTCAAGGTCCATGGAGGAAGTAGAGGATAGGGAATCCCACTCATAATCGTTAGAATCGGGGGAGTCATAATGATGTTGGTCTACAAGTTCATGAGATGTCTTGGTATCTTCTAAAGCATGTAATTCCTCAAGTAAGGGTGATGGAGTACTAGGAACGCCAATCTGAATCGGTTGAAACCCTAGCCCTACTCCTTCTGGCCATTGAGAAACAAATATTGGTTCCACTCTACCATCTTGGTTTAAACCTAAACCACTTTGTCTGTCATATCCTTTCCTTTGCATGATTTTGAAACCCTTTCCATATAGACTTGTAGGAATATGAGCAAGTAAAAGGGGTTCTTGATTATCTTCCTTGTACAGCCAGGAAGTGACATCTTCTGTATCCACAGCCTCTTTGCTTAATTCACCCCATTTAGTGAAATTTGTTGTGGGGGGAACATGTATAGTGATCATAGATTGTCCCCTACCTACTATAGGTAAACCATATGACTTAGGAGGAACCAAATGGCTAACACAATAAGAAGTCTTCATGTAATACTCTCCACAACCCTTGTCTTGGATCTCGACCCTAGGAGTGGTAGGAAGTGGGGGTGAAACAAATGTTCGAGTGAGTGTGGACAAGTCAACATAAGAAGATGGTTTAGACGGTTAGGCCTCTTGGTTGACTGGCACTTGACATTGAGCGATCTCCTTTAGATTGGTGCAATACTAGAAAGGATCGGGATCACCATCTATAGTTATTTTGGTGCCATTGTAAGGGAATTTAAGACACTGATGATATGTGGAAGGGACCGCCTTCATGGCATGAATCCATGGTCTACCTAGCAGAAGGTTATAAGGGAGGGTGAGATCCAAGACCTGGAACTTTGTCTCCATTATCGTAGGACCAATTCTAATAGGAAGTGTTACCGCCCCCTTTGATTTTCGTTCTTCATCATCATAAGCCTTAATGACAATACTCTTAGTGGTATCTACACATGCTTCTGAGATACCTAATGCCTTAATTAGTTTTAAAGTGCATAGATTTAACCCTGCTCCTCCGTCTACCAAAACTCGTCTAACTTTGGTGTCATCGACAAGGACTTCTAGATGTAAAGGGTCATTGTGGTTCATCTTGTCTGTGGCATAGTCTTGTTCAGAAAATGTGGCATGATGATTATTGGTCAAGTAGCCCACCATTTCTTGGAAACGATTGACATTAAAGTCAGTAGGGACCATGGTGTTTTGTAAAGCCTTATCGAGGATAGACCGATGCTTAGGAGAGATACACAACAATTCCAAGATTGAGATTTGGGCTGGGGTCTTCCGCAACTGATCAAGTAGGTTATATTGTAACTTGGAAGGTTGAGGAGTTTGCTATGATGGAGGGCCTAGGATAGTAAACTTAGTATGATGAGTATTGACTACACACTCAGGATTAGCATTGATAGTAATGGTATTGATGTTTTGATTAGCGGCGCGAAGTAAATGAATGATTTTTCCACTATCATAATCATGTTTGATACTTGCATAATTGGCGGACATATTGGTCTTAGTACTCAAACTGGGGACAGTTCCTTTCCCATGGTCATGTAATGGGTCTGAAAAGACCTGATGATCAGTGTTGGATGTCTTTTGTTTTTGTCCACTAACCTCAATAATTCTCTTGTCAACAAGATCCTGTATGATATTCTTCAGTTGTCGACAGTTTTTTAGGTTATGTCCCTTAGTCCTATGATAATCATAGCAGGCATTGTCATCCCACCAAGTTGGTTTAAATTGTCCTGGATCATATTGTCTTGGTTCCTGCAGTTGTATGAGGTTGTGTTGTAACAGTTGTTTGAACACCGACTCAATGGGTTCCCCTAAGGGAGTGAACTCACGTTTTTGAAATCTCCTTGGTTGTGGACGTTGAGTATTTGAGGCCGTGTTAGGAGGTTGATTGATAGCATTAAGCGTGTTGGAAAAAGTATGAGGTCCTTGTAATGTGAGGAGGGGTCTTGCTTGTAATGTTTTAGCATCCACCACCCCATCATTGGTGACATTTTTGTTGCGAGACCAGAATCTGTTTCTATCAATGGGGGTGTTTTGTACGATTGGGTTTCTATTTGATATTGTCATTTTGATTTCACCCTTTTCAATAAGATCTTTCTCTATTATCACCCCTTTTTCCACTAGTTCTGAAAAAGATATGCAACAATGTACCCTTAAGTTACTCCTGAGTTTTGGATGAAGGTTTTCTTGAAACATTGTAACCTTTTGTTTTTCGGGTATCTCGACAGGACACCTACTTGCAATAGTTCTCCAACATTGGAAGAAAGCGATGAATGTTTCACCTTTGTCTTGTGTTGTGTGGCACAAGGTTGCTATATTTATCTCATGGTCAATGTGGAAGGAGAATTGCTCCACAAATTTCTTGACTAGTTTGCCCCAAGATCTAATGCCAGAATCTAAACCTAAAAACCATTCTAGTGCCACTCCTACAAGACTTCATGGAAATAGCTTCATAAGATACGTGGGATCGTAAGTGACATCTATGCATATGGTAGAAAATTCCCTAATATGTTCTACTAGATTGCGTTTTCCATTGTACTTAGGAAGATTCGGTATGACATATCCGTGAGGGAAAGGTGTCATGTACAATGATCTATCAAAAGGGAATGGGCATATGTCCTTTGGTGAAAATGATTTCTTAGTTGAGACCAACATGTTATCCATTTGTGTTTGTAATGCATGCATTTGTGTTTGCAGGATGTCAACTTGGGTCAAAGATGTGCTAGGAGGATTATGCGGATCCATGTATGTATTCTGAAATCCAAAGTCTCGTGATGGGTTTTGATTGAACGTTGGCATCTGAGGTGGATTTGGATTCAGAATATTGGTAAATGTATTCGGGTCTGGTATCTGCATAAATTGGTGTTGACCTGGGTTCTGTGTAAATGGATTCCGAGCACCACTCTATGAAAAGGGATTCTGATTCAGAATCGAAGTGAATTGGTTTTGAGTTGAAATCTGTGTGGACGGATTCTAATTACCAATCTGTGAAAAAGGGTTCTGATTTGGAATCGACATAAATTGGTTTTGACTTGGAATCTGCGTGGATGGATTCTGACTACCAATCTGTGAAAAAGGGTTGTGACTCGGAATCGATGTAAATGGACCCTAATTGCTAGTCTGGAAGAGTAAATTTTGATTGCCATATTGGAAGGAGGGAATTCCTCCTATTTGTGTAATCCTTGGTATAGTACTAGTGATTTGAGCACTAGGTATGGCCATCAACTGTGGTAAGGTACCCATGATGCTAGCAGTAAGTGTGGTTGTTGATTGTGCACTTGTGACACCGACATATTATGTATGGGCTGACGTTTTAGGTCTTTTACTCCCAATAAGAGGACCAGTGGGAGTGGATGATGATGCCCCCGTAGTGAAATTAAATCTCGATGTCATGCTAGGTATACCAAATGGGGACGTATGGACTATTGTACTCTGTGTAGATGTGCTAGATGGCATAGTTGTGCTGACCTGATGTATAGTAGTACTAACAGTCATGGTATTTGTCCCTTGTGTAGGTTGAGTTTGTAAGGTGCTAATGTCAAATCCTGGAGGTAAGGTAGCACCTTCAGCTAGCAATTTTCCTAAAAACCGTTGATGATCATTTGCTAGGTACTCATCTACAAAAGAGGCAAACTCAGGGTCCTGTGTGGCAGCCTCTATGTCCTCTACTACAATGTGTCCTTGAGTGTTTCTAGTGGTGAATTTGTCTAATAAAGTCTTATGAGGTCTTGAAGAAAATGGGTTGATGAACTCATTTTGGTTCGACATGTTTTCTCTCTCTCTTCTCTTAGACCTAGTTTCAACCATGTAAGACAAGCTCAATATGCGGGAAATGCAAGACTATATCTAGAAATTGTATGACTCTATTCTATGTTTTTGGGGTTTTCTTATGCAAATAATGAATGTTCTAGGATGACACTAGTCTAGACTCTAAATATGCAAAGTCTAAGCAAGACCCTAAAGTGATCAACTCTATAAACCCAAGATGAAGGGACCAACTACCTAAAGTCAAACCAAGGTGTCAATTTAGTTAAGTCAAGGAACCAATGTAGGACGAAGATCAAAGACAAGTTGAGTTTCCTAACTAGACTGATGAGCTAGGATGACTCTCTGTAGGACAAAGTATAAGATGATAAGACTAGGTTCAATGATAGATCTCATTGACACTATGACCTTTCTAGAGTATAGACGGTGGACTACTCCTAAAGTTTGTAAAAGTGACCTTTCTAGAAGTCTAATGCAAGGTGATATGTACCCTAAGATGAAGGTAAACTCTAACTGAAGACAACTATGGTAATGACTAAATGAACCTAAAGGATGCAAAATTGAGCAAATCATTTTAGGTTTCTATTTCAAAGACTGTTTGTGTGAAGACCACTGAAACTGGTATAACCGTGTTGACTGGACAGTGACTATAAATTTTGGTTTTCTAGTAATCAGACAGATGCATCGTTTAATTTTCAGTTGCGGCTCAAAATTAACAGTTGCAGTTCAAACTGATAGATGCGACTCAGAATATACCAGATGCGACTCAAATTGACAGATGCGACTCGGAATACAATGCATGCAGTTTTTCCAAAGCAGAAGCGAGCCAAACTGACAGATGCGACTCAGACATTACATATGCGACTCAAAACTAACAGATGTGACCTTTATAAATCAAATGTGAGCGAATCTGACAGATGCAACTCAGAAATTACAGATGCGACTCAAAACCTAACAGATGCGACTCTAAAAATCATATGCGTGTTTCTGGTGAACAGTTGCGACTCTCTGTGAATTTTCAGTGACATGAAATTTAAACTGACTCTGTTTTCTGTGATCAAATTCTGACAATCAAAGACAATCGTAAGACAAAATGTTTTCAGTTTCAATTTTGGACTCAAAGAACATTTAAAGTGACAACAGATAAGCACATCCTAATAGGCCAAAGGCCTAGGGTTTGTATACTTGGTATAGCCCACCTATTATACCCCGGATTGGTGATGAACACCTTTCCTTCTCGAGAGCGGATAGCTTAGGAATTTGGTGGCATTGACTCCCCTCCACGGCTCATTAACGTCTTTCGAGCACACCAATTCTGAATTCTTTGGGCAATGACCTCCCAAGAACTATTATCTCTACTCAAGGGGATCAGTAGTGAGTATCTTCGGGCATGATATTGTACCCTACACTTATACCAAGCAACAGCCACAAATAGGTTGGTCTCTACAACAAAGGGTATTTAATTCGGGCATTCTGTTCGTGGGGTGTGATCCATACGGCGTGAGTCCCCTTTCGGATCCATCTCGTCGGAACCACACTCGTGATTCTTGGGGTTTCCCCAAGAACCCACTTTTATATACCGGCTGGAAGTCCCCCGGGTTCAGGGTGCTACTGGTCTGAGTCATCCTGGGGTGAGTACTTTTTCCCACCAGAACAAGCCCAAGTTCTAGAGTTGGTAACCATTTCTCTTACACCCAGGATTGCATGGATGTGCAAGGGGAGAGGATACTTCGATATACCAAGTCGTAAGGGTAACCAGACTTGTGCTTTCGCACCAAACATAGTAGACACTTGTTAATTTTAACCAAACAAAAGATTTGCTATGCTACCAAACAATCTATTTCAAAATTTAACTAGGGTCTTCGACAAGCATTCTGTAGAAGATCTCATTAGTAATTTTCAATATTGTCTTCGTCAATCGTCCTGCAATAGCTTGTTAACTCCAAATGGCCACACGCTGAAAATCAAATATCAGTAACACAAAAATCAATTGAAAATTCCAGATTGTCGAAAGCAGAAATAAAATTTTACCAGTCAATTGCGTCGCTTCGTTACCAGTCAGATGTGTCATTTCTTTTTCAGTTGCAGCTTGGGATACTAGTTGCAGTTTAGGAATTGTCAGATGTGTCGTTTCTCTGTCAGATGTGGTTCATAAATCCAATTGCGGTTCAAAAACTTCATATGCGGTTCAGAAAGTCAATTGCAGTGCAGAAACTTCACATGTGTAGTTCCATACGAAAAATCTACAAAAAAGAAAATTAAAAGATCTACGGATTCACGAAGATGGTGTCTTCACGTCGGGTTCACCAAATGTAACGCTGAAATGAAAAGGCTTTTGCACAATAGACAACAAAGAAGATTGATTAGAAGCAAACATGCATGCAATACTAAATCTAAAATGCAAATTCATTCGTTAAGCAACAAAGAACATGGGAAAGTAAAAACGTAATTAAAACTAGAACAATCTCACCAATTCCAAACATATTTCCATGATTCATCTCGATTTCCCTTCTCCATTTTTCTTGTGTAGTATAATTTCCCTCATATTTTCAAATTCGTGCAAGTATAGCCTAAGATAGTGATTAGCAAAATATCAAAGATTCAAGACAAAAGTGCTCTCCAAAGTTACAAAATTCGTGAGAGAGATTTCGAGAGAGATTTTGAGAGAGATTTCGAGAGAGATTTCGAGAGAGATTGGAATGAAGAATGACAGATCAATTTATAGAAAATTGATTATTCGAACGACGGGCCAAGATTGAAAGATTAACGGACGGTTGAGATTGACGATTAGACATGCATTCTGTTAACTAACAATAATGACATGAGTGATTGAATTAGAAATAGAATTAAAGATTAAATAAATGATTTAATCTTCAGTTCCATTCGAAAACATTAGAAATATCTTTGCATGACAAAGATAAAGATTGATTATAACGACTCTTTGTTTGAATGTACGCACAACACTTAATTAATCAAATAAGAATATTTAATTAATCTGCATGTACATGCAATTGAGTTAGAATTGGACGATTGACTGATTTGACGAAGAGATTACTCGAGACAACCACTCAGACATTAAATCAAAGATTAACTGAACGATTAAAATAGATGTCGAGTCGAGTAAAAGTGAATACTTAGATAACTCACATAATTATCTAAAATATAGAGGAATGCGTTAAAATAGAATTAATGAATTAAATAATTCATTTAATTCAAGACTCAATATTAGAAGAATAATTAAATAAATAAGATTTATTTAATTAAATGATGAAGGGATTTTAAATGAATAATTAAATAAATAATGAATTTATTTAATTATAGTTGAAATATGATAAAGAGTAAATTAAATAAGAATAATAAAAGGAGGATAAGGTTAATTAGTAACATAATTAAATAAAAGTTTATTTAATTAGTCGGATAGAATAAAGAAAAGTGTGAATTAATTAAATAATTAAGTTATTTAATTAATAGAAGAATTAATAGAAGATGAATTAATTAAATAATTAAGATTATTTAATCAATAGAAGAATTAATGTTAAGATGAATTAATTAAATAATTAAGATTATTTAATCATGACCATGAAGAATAAGAATTATGAAGAATATTGAAGTCACAGGCTTAGACCAAATTTCGGTGTCTACAGTCTGTGTAGTTGTCAAATCATTTGCAAGTGGATCCTGACATGCACTAGTGCTAGGATGAGAGTGATGGGATCCTAGAAGTGAACGACCTTCGCATCCCAAACAATCTCTAGCATGCTCTACACCAATCCCATATTCTGATGCAATGAAGGCATATGCCTCCAAGAGGTCCTTAGCCAAACAATGCAGAGTCTTGTGTACCATATCTCTTGTAAGTGCATCAAGATCTGTGGGAGTAGGGATGTTCACAGTTGCATAAAGATCCATGGTGGTCCACTATGCTAAAAATGGTGGATCAAGAACATCTAGACATCAAATACTGACCTACACGATCAATAGATATCCTAGTGATGGCAGCTGCAATGTCACCTATAGTGTCAATTGCTTCCTTTTGGGAAGCAACGACAACCTCATCTACTATGGGGGCTAGAGCTAGGGTGAGAGCAAGAGACCTCTCGCCAACCAATACTCTAAACATTGGGGTTGGTCTATCTATTTGATGATAGGTGGGCCTATCGTCAATCCTACCACGCCCCTGACCAACATATGGTGGAATGTCCAAGAAGTTGACTTTGAGGCCCAAATGAACCTCAGCATACAACTGTTGAACAAAATACAATGGAATTTGGTCATTGTTTGGGTATTGACCATGTGCTACGAGAAATCATGGGTAGATCAATGAAGCCATAACACGATCAACACATCTAGTGACTTGGTATCCCCTAACCCTGTGCACATTTTGATAGAATTGAAAATAAGTGGTTTTTATCATTTCTTTGGTCACACTATCCTATATTTGTTTAAGGGGAATGTCACCATGTACTTCTTCCCACATGCGGGAAAGAATAGTAGCTACTCTATCTGGGGAAAATGCACTAGTCCTCTCAAGCTCATCTCTTAGTTTTTCTAGACTATGTAATATTGACATGCATGGTTCAGAATATATCCCTAGGTTTGCACCCTGTGCTAATGAGTCTCTCAATTTCTTAATCTCATTAGTGGTATTTGCAAACAAATCTTTTGGCTCAAGTGGAACATCTACATTTTCCATGTTATATATGTTTTTACACCTAAAGGAGCAATGAGACCTTGGTAAGTAATATATCTAGATATAGGGAATAGAAATCTAAAACAACTTACTAATAATTCATCTACTCATCAATAATATTTTCATACCATTAACAAAAAAGCATTCAACATCTATCTAGTTTTTAATAATCAAAACATTCAAATTACTAGATTGCACACAAAACATAATCTAAAACAGTTCTAAATTTTAAATTTACAAGTGTGCACTCTAGTACAAAATGTGTCATTAAAGACTTAAAAGATATTGATAAAGGTTGCATCTAAGATTTATTTCCTACAACTAGTAATAAAGGGAAAGCATCATTACTTAACATTGGTGGTCATGTAAAATCAATTTAGTCATTATTGAAGGTACAAATAAGAGAAGAAAATGAGAGAGATGATATAAGCTTGTAAATATGATTTCTAAATTATTGAAACAATATTTTGATAAGGAGGAAACCAAAAAATTAGAAATAAACTTCCTCATATCCATAAAGAAAATTTTATAGGAGGAAGGGACACATGCACATAATATTTATCATGAAAGTTACCATACAATGTACAAGAACATGATACTAAGAAACAAAGGTTTCTTATAAGTACACAACAAACCTAGATGAAGATTTAACCCTAGTACAAAAAGAAAGAAATAATGAAAGAATAGGAGAAAATGACTTGATTTAATCTTTGTACATATTTTTTTCTACTATCTCAAATCTTATAGATAATATAAAATCCTCCATATGAAAATATGGTTATATTTACTCATTTAGATAATATTTAATAATTATTTTATTACTCTTATTTTTATAAATTTCTTGGATATTATAGTAAAATAAATCAACTCTTACATTTTTTAAATTTTAAAAGTTGCCTATACAAATTCCACAAGTAAATATAATGGACTAGCTTTGTATAATTATGCACAATGATTGATCCTCAATGTTCCAAATCATTGATGAAAGATGGAATGATGCACATAATTGGTTGTAGATCCAAGTCTCCCAAAAGAGGAAGGAAATGAAGGCTTTATATTTTTATTAATAGACTATATTAAGTATGTTTAGAAGATCTTATGAGTCTATTGATTATATTATTTTACAAGAAGTAAAATTGACCTAACATGTAACCATAATTGAGCACTTTAATTTATTTAGAAGGATGCTTTTATTTGGAAGCTAGTCATTAGAATGATAGACATGATATGCAATTTGATTGATAAGTATACAATAGATTATGAAATTGACTCTAGTGTTTACCCATGTTATAAATTATTTAAATAAGTTATTTATAAAATTAAGGGCTTCAGTTTGACATTATTTATATTTATGCATTAGATGATTTCCAAACACAACTTTTGTTTAAAATACCTTAACCTATGAATGAAATTAAAAATTTCCTAGTAAAGACCATCAAGGAAGGTCTTAATGTCATGTGTAGCTTCCTTTGCCTATTATAAAAAATTCAACTAAAATAGCTTTTAAGAAATAGTTCCACAAAATTAGAGGGGTCCAAACATGTTTTCAATTAATTTAAAACTATTATTTTAGGATTTTTAAATTTTTAAATTTATATAAATTTCTTATATTATTTTGAATTAAAATAATAATAGTGCTCCATAAATTACACAAAATTGAATGTTATTAAAATTTTGGTTAAAAAGTAAGAAGGTTAACCTTTAAATCCATTGAGGAAGGTATTGCTACTACAAGTGGTTTATCCATGAAGGGCTTGAAGTCTCATAAAGAAAGTAAATACAAGAGGTTCAAAGAACATATAGATGATTTCCTCACAATTATATATAAATGTTTCTACTTGATTGTTTATTTCATCCTAGAAGGAAACTATAAATGTTGTTTATGATTAACATAGATTTATCCTAGATGTTGGTTCATCACTTTTATCCTATCATTTGGTTATATATTTTCATAGATTTAAAATTTGAATATTTATTACCACTTTTTGAATTAAGTTTAGTTATGAATTTGTATTTTTTTGGATGTGCATAAATATTATTGATATTTACATAATTAAATATTTTTTTCTATGAATATGTTTCACAATGATTTATGTAAACACACATTATTACAAAGCCTCTACCATTGTACGATAGGATTAGTAAAATTTATGGGTAAGAAAGTGGAATATTTTCATTTTTCCCTCTTTCATTTTAGAGCCTTGTAGAAACCTTGTTAACAAATATTTATATAAGTGTATGAGATGTTCAAGGAAGATGCAGGTAGCTCCAACTATTTCTAAAGGTTGAAACCTATTAAATTCCCAAGTAATCCTTGAGAGTAAGGACATCTTTTTTATGTGGTCATGTTATCATATTCTTTAATCTAATACCATTAGTGATATGAGACTCCTCATTCTTAGAATATATTTCTATGAATTTTGGATATGACTTGAGTGTTATATAATTCACAATTTTTTATCAAAGAAATAAATTACAATTATATTCTTAATTGACATTCAAATAGGGAGGCATTAAGTTACAACTATTATTTTAATTTTTTGTGTAATAATGTAAATTTAAAACCTTCCCATGTTACAAGGAATAAAATGGATGATTAGAATTATTATTCATTTTTTTTTACCCTAATAAGGAGGAATCCAAAAAATAATGAACGAGTCAATAAGATTTTGAGAAACAAAATATTTTTTAAAGTAGTTGACATAGCAATATAGCTCAATATTTGAATTCAACCTAGGGAAACACATCAATCTACAAAATCCACTTAGAATCTCTAGCTTCGATGTTACATCTCACACTACTCTAGTAAGTGGATATAGTAAGTGGATATGTGCATGGAAATCATATATTATATGTATACACTATTTGACAAAAGCCCATAATGAAATGTTAGCCTACATACTTCAAGCATTTTTGAAAGTCAACTTGATTGAAATTTTAAATGCAACAAGATTTGGCTTATCTTATTCCAAGCTCTAGCATTATTTCTTATCATCTTCTGAACATATAAAAAATAGGTGTTCTAAAATATGTATGTAGATGGACATCAAAATCAATGAAATATCAATTTAGTAGAATTTTTTACTATGCCTAGTTTTACTTAAATGTATGCAAAATAGGCATGCATATAAACACCACACAAATTATTTGGAAAAATGCCACAAAAAATGTGATATCATTTATATAAAACTATGGTTTGTTGCACTCCATTACAACAATTCATCCAATTAAGAGGTGATGTAATTTATTGATTCACTAAACAAAAATAGATTTTTATTCTTAAAATTATTCTCTAGTTAGACTCATGGAGTGACCAATTTGAAAATCAATTTGAACATTTCAATCACTTAGATAAAAATTTATCCAAAGAATAATTAAGATAGTGTTATGCAACCAATAATAGAAGCAATAAATCTAGCCTATTAATTTTTCTAAGGTTCATTCAAGTATAATTTTGAATTCAAGTTTACAAGAAAAATAAGTCTATAATAATATTCACAAATAATATCTCCATGTTGATAATTTAAGCAATGCCTTCAACACAATCTATTAATGGATATAGAGAGAACTAAAAAATAGATATACTTGTAGGTTGGAAATATCCTCAAGATGGAACAAAATTAAATTTTGATTATACATTTTGGGGGAATCTTCGGGCTATAGATGTTGACTATTTTCTTCATAATTCTAATAGTTTTTTTCTAATTAGAGGTTTGAGTAATCTTGGTTTAAAGATGAACAAAAATAATAGTAGGAAGATCTCATTGTTGGGTTAATGCTAGTATATAAGAAAGGATATAATGAATTAGTAATAGAAGGTAGTGTTTTTACAAAGGTTGAGGCCCCAATTGGGGTATGTGTTCTTATGAAAAAGAAGCATTGAAGTGGTCCCAATTTTTTATAAGATCATGCATATGCATTTCTATTGGGGAAAAATAAAACTCTAGACTCCTTAGCAAATATAGGGATTGACAATGTTTTATTTAATCATTATAAAGTAAAGAGGAATGTGTTCAAGGGACAATATAAAATTATTATTAATTCAAGTTAAAAGGTGGTGAGGAGTATCTAAGCCCATCTCTCAAAGATTATTGGTGGTGGTTGGTAGTAATTTACTTATGAGATCAATCGCGTTCTTGTAAGATCTTGTGTGTGTGAAGGATTGAGATACATTCTTATATTTAAGAAAGGGATTGTTCTTTGGCTCCATGTAAGAAGTATCACTTAATCATTTTCTTTTATTTTTATTGTGTGTTGGGTTTTTCCATCTTATTAAGGATTTGTAGTTAGCTAGGTTGTAGATATTATTTGGCCTTTAGTACATGGTGGAGGAAGGTTAAAGCTCTCCTACAAGCCCTTTTTGTAAAGGGCATATGTCAAATTTCAAATTGAAAAAGGTATTCATATTTCCTAATGTCAAGATGTTGAATTTGATTAAATAAATTTTGAGTCATGTTCAAGGGTGATGAATATTAGGCTATTCAAATTGTAAACATCTATCATGGCAGCTGTAAAGCCAAATGCAATTGAATATTATAAACTTTCAAGCAAATGCAATTGGCAACTGTAAAGCCAAATGAATATTAGAAACTCTCAAGCAAATGCAATTAGCAGCTGTAAAGCCAAATTTTACAAAATGGGTTTGTTTAAAAGGCTTTAGAAACTTTCAAGCAAATGCAATTGGCAACTGTAAATCCAAATTTTGTTGAAAACTAGGTTTGTTTAAAAGGCTTTGGAAACTTTCAAGCAAATGCAATTGGTAGTTGTAAATCCAAATTTTAAATAATGGGTACTATTTTTAAAAGGTGTTAGAAACTTTCAAGCAAATGCAATTCATAGTTGTAAAGTCAACTTCCACATCCTTCACCCTCCGTGAGCCAAAATGGGAGCTTTGAAACATGGTATATTCATTATAAACAATAAATTTTGTTCTCATAATTTTCCTTCATGTTTTAAATGAAAATTTTGTTTGGAATTTTCATTTCATTCAATTTTCCTTCATTTTACAGGAAAAATTTGGTCTCATGGAATCCATTAGGCTTTACAAATTTGCAAGCAAATGCTATTTTAAATCACTATGATTCTTGAAGAAAGAATTCCAACCTGATTATGGAGGTCAAAGTCGATATTTGAAGTTGAGATGGTGGTCCCATTTCAAGCTTTTGTCATTCCCAGACGAATCTCCCTGTTGTTCACATTCACCGCGCACGCTCAATCAGATTGTTCGCCGTTCGTTTGACAGTGATAGCCTTCCTTTTTAAAATTCCCTAATTCAAAGGGGTTCGATCGAACAGGGGTTCAACCGAACCCCTTTAAATATTCATTTTTCGTTGAATTTGATAAGGGTTCGGCCAAACCCTTGGTTCGGGTGAACCATATGGTTCGACCGAACCTCTTGAGGGGTTCATTCGAACATGCAAGTTCGAACAAACCCCCATATCTATTGAAAATTTCAAAAATCTCATTTTCCTTCCTCTTCTCAATTGTAAACCACTATTGTGGTTTCACCCCAGTTCTATGCATTTCCTTTATGTTATTGGCATTGAAAACACTCAACCAAACATCAAAAGAAATCAAACAAAACTCAGAAAATCAGAACAACAGTTAGAAAATCAGAATTCATGAGTTTGCACAACAACTGTTTGATGAAATGTCAACACTTTGAAAAATGAGTTTTTGGCTTAGATTTAGTAGGGATACTTCATCTATAAACAAGGAGTTGTCTTCCATTTTTATGACTGCACAAAAGTTAAGGGACATGCTCTCAATGTTATAGACTCTTCACTACCTAGCATTACCATATGATATTTATGACTGTCTTCCCTACTACTTTAGACTGTGACTAAGTACTAGTCATTATGCATTGTATCAAGACTGTCCTCCAATTCACCTCATGCTTTGATCTCTTCACTATTAGGATGTTCATTATGTTTCCCTATCAAAAGACTATTAACTGTTATATACCACATGAACAACAAAGGTACAATGACTACATCATTGTTGTGCAAGATCTTGAGGACTACATACTCTCTCATCATGTAATTTAGGACTATCACCTCCTATTGAGAGAAGCTTATAATTTGTCATACATATGCTTGATTTTTTATTGAAATGGTTGTTCCACCCTTGTGACTTTGTGGTGAATGCTTGACACGTACTCACCTCAACATCCTTGCAAACAATGCACTCCTTGTTGTACTCAATATGCCGCACTATTTGTCAAGTTCCTTGATGAATATGTATATGACGAAATCTTCATGTTGGTTTGTTACAAACAACATAAACAACAACATTTTATGTTGTCTTCATCATAGTGTACTGTCTTCTTTTGACTATATGTATGTTTCTTTAGCACTGACATTGTGCCTCTCTATAATTGAACTTGATGCATTTGTCCCAACTTTGGTTTATTGCGTTCCATGTGCCAATTTTGTTGTGTATTTTCACCATTATCAAAAATCATCTATTTCTTGGGAAGAAACAAATTGTTTTCCTCCTTGAATGCTTGTTGTCCTTGAAAAATGTGAAACCCCTTCTCTTCCTTGAGTGATGGCTATCCCTTCTTTGAATTGTATGTGGAATTCACTTCAACTCAGCTCCAAAACTTGATTGTCCCATGTATCTTCTTTAGCATTGTCATTGTGCCTCTACCTCATCGTGCATTTAAAACTATTGTCATACGTTATCAACAAACCTCACTCACTAGAGTAATGTGTTAATTGTGAAGTCTTGCAAACCCGAGTAAAATGGGTTCATTAAGAAGATTGAAAGACATATCCAGTAGAGTAAGATTTCCAAGAATAAATGACTACCCCTTTGATCAACATGATGGCAACCTACTATTCGGTTCATTGTGAAAAGATGAAGAGTAATCTTTCTTGATAATTCACACAATTTTTGTTGCATCTTTTGAATTTGATAATGAAATTTGATCAAATGGTATGATTCCATATTGATTTAATGCATCAAGAGTAGGTTTATTATCAGTTTGATCAAGTTGATCAATTTTGCTTACATTCCTACCCCTCTTAAAACATAAGAGGGCAGCATGCTGGGCTCAACCCTTGTGGGAGCCACATTTTACTCCACATACTGTGACCAGATGAAACAAAACAATAACAAATATTTAACCTATACTTGCACAATGAGCAAACATTGTTAGATAAAACATAGCATATGATAGATGTGTTTGATAACTCTCTTGTTTTCCTAGACATCTATGGCAAGCTAGTTTAATGTTTATAAGGATCGAGCTATATGTTTATGGATGTTTTTCTATGTACTGATTGGTGATCCTTCATTGCTCTAATCAACTCTTTCTCACAAATGTAGGAAAATTGGAGTAGTAGGGGGCAAGCAACAACTGGAGGCTGGATGAGCAGGAGGACTGAAGCTAATGCAAGAAAACTTAACCTGGATTCTTCATTCAGGCAATGATGGGTCCCCCTTCTTTACATATGCATTTCCTTTTATCTGTAAATGTATAGTTATTTGTTTATATGCATTAAAATAGTCAGTCCCTCGGCTTGTGAGGGACACTATACACTTATGATTATCAATAAAGACTACCTTTGCAATAAATGATGACTCTCTATTGTATTGTATGCAATTGCATAATCGAATAATCTAGTCTTTTGATAATTTATTTTATGCATATGAATGAAACTTAGCATAAAAGAATGTACCCTTTTGTTTCACTCTATAAAAACACAATAGTTCTACCTGATTTAACTGGAAGCAAAATCAAGTAACAGTTCAATTTGAATCCATATAAAGATATTTAGATAGAATTTTTACTAATATATTTGTACAAAAGGGATGCCACCTAGTAGATAATGGTCGGGCTTCGATTGATTTGGGTTATTTGGTGGTCTTATTTTTGCATTATTCATTCCATCATAGGGTTTGAACTCTCAGGAGACATCTCATAGGCATTTAAATCCAAAAAGAGAGTCATTCAAGTTAAAGCTTGCTCATTAATCACATATTTCTTTTAAATCACCCATTTCTTTTAATTTCTTTGATTGGTGGCTTGCTTTCATACCACAAAACAAAACTTTCATACCACAAACTGGATGAAAACTTTCATACCTGGCAGTGTGTACTTCATTTGCCTCCACAGACTGGATGAAAATAATTTTCCATAGGTCGCCTCAAAATGTCAAGCAATAATGGGAAGGGAGCAAAGGGAGTAGACTCTGGCCACAATGAGGTAATTCATTGTCAATTTATAGATTTGTAAATGTTTCCATTGTTTCTTTGATTTTTAGTTTTAGTTATTTATATATATATATATATATATATATATATATATATATAGGGACATGATACTGATAAAGATAAAGAGGCATTGGCTTCCATATTGGGGGTAGAGGAAATGAATAAATTAGATGGTGTGGACTTGACAATGCTTGCCAGATACATAGAAAAATGATCTAGTAAAGCCCCTGAAACATTGCAACCAAATCAATCGTGCCAAAGGGAATCAATTGATTCCCCAACCAGTCCTGGATCGAGCAAAAGATCCAGGAGGAAATCAATAACAATAAACTCTAAGAATGTGGAACAGGGAGCAGAGACTTCCAATGTCCCAGCCACTCCTGGGACACAAACTTCTTCCACCATGCCATGTTTTGCATCTTACATTGGTAGCTACGATACCAGGACAGAATACGATGTGGTTTTAGGGGAAGTCCGAATGACAAATGCTGGAAAAACATTTGTGAATAGGTTGAAGGAATCATACCTTCAACAATTCAAAGACCATCTACATTTACCATTCTCAAAGATACCCATGCACTTGCAAAAAGTAGTTATCCATGACATTGAGACTGAATTTGGCATAGGTTGGTCTATAAAGAAGATAAAGCTACAAATGTCTCTAAACTACAAGAGATTTCGGTGCAACCAAACAAAGAAGATAAAAAAACTCCCTCTCGAGCTAAGGCTAAAAAAAAGTCCACTTGTTGTAAGTGTGAAAGTATGGAAAGAGCTTGTAAAATCATATGAGAAGTCTGATGCACGGAGGAAGTCTGGTGAGGAGAGTACACAAGTATTTGAATTTTCTCATAAGATTATATCAAATTTATTAAACAATTTTTAAATTTTATTTGTGCATAGTTAAATTGAATTAGTATATGTTTCAAGACAAGGCCTCTAAGGCTAGGCTTGACAAACTTCGTGCCACAAATCACAGTGGCCAAAAAGGTTTACAGGCCTTGATCTGTACATTTGTAAGTATATTTAATATGTTAAATGATATATTTTTTTTATTTCCTAGGAAAAAATAAATGATTGCATATTAATTATTTTAACTAGTCCATGTACCATGTTTTGATAGGAGGAGAAATATGGCTGACATCCAACACAATTTGAAAGGGAAATGTTACAAAGCAAAAAGTGAACCGATTTTGTAATCTGGATGGAGAATGAAGTATCAATAGTTGACTTTCAATAACTTAGTTGGATATTGTTGTGTTAATACGTCAATTTTCATTTCTTGTGTTGAGTTTCAATACTCTTTGAAGAGGTTATAGAGTGATACTTGAGACAAACAGTTACAGTTGTACTTTGTTTGTTGTGTTTGGTTTCTATTGGCCTTCTTGTATTTTTGACTCAAGTGGATTGTTATTCATAGGTCGCTTGTCATTCTTGTTGATCATGTGGATGTAGTTATCATTGAGTTTTCAAGTGGTCTCCTTAGTGAACAGACCAAAGGGTTTATCTCAAGTCTTTGTTTCCTAACCTTTTATTATAAGACTTAAAGGGGGGCATGCATTAAAGTTATGTTGTTGGTTATATTTCAAACCTTTGAAATATAATAGTGGACATTTAAATTTTAATATGCATAATTTTTTTGTTGAGAAGGAGCCATCATTGGTAGTAGGCATTAACTCTCTTCTGCCATAACAACTTTGGGAAGTACTAGTGTTTAATGTGCTTGGTTTTGGGGGATACGAGGGAGAAAAGGAAGGAGTGGGGAACCATTTTGGGGGGGAATTCTTCTTTTTTCCTTGGGTTTGAGGAAGGAAGGTTGATGGTTGAACTGTAAGTGATTTAGAGGAAGGGAGACCTTGGGTGTACTCATCATGTTGGTTGAGTGTCTTGCTGTTTGGGTTGGAGACTAAGAATCAAATCACCAACTAGTCTTCTTCAACTAAGCTAACATTTCTTTGAAGTAAAGCTCCTTGTCATCCATTCTTGTAAAATTACATTGACCATTTTGGTGAAACATTTCCTTTAACTTGTGTAATTGTATGTGGTCTTGTGAAAGCCTATGCTAAAGGGTTTGGATGAGGAAAATATTGTTAACTGTGAGAGTTCACAAAGACTTTGTGTTGGTATTAGTCTCTTTTAGGAGTAAACCCATCATGGGTTTTGTCTTTTCTCATTGTCCAGTTTTATGTAAGCTTTTGACTTGGTTTTGTTGAAACCAGTTGGTTGTCCTGTTTGGAATTTCCATCTTGAATGCAGTTAGCTTTTGACTTCATTTTGTAGAAAAATTTTGGTTATTGTGTTTTGAATTTCTATCATGAAGGAAGCTACGTTAATTTGGTCACAGTTTGAGGTGGAGTTTCAAACCCTGGCTAGAATTGCTAGAATGTTATCATTGCAACATACCACGAGTCTTGAGGAAACCTAGCCTAGTTCATGGGTATCTTTTTTGACATGGTTGTAAACCCTAATGGTGTTGGTATTTCACCTATAAATGTCCACTCTCTTAATTGTGGATGTGAGGTATTCTTGGGATTAATAATGCCACTCCTAGGTGGGGTTTTGGGATGGTTTTGGATCCTTGGTTCAGGTCAACTTTCCCCCAACACTCCCTCAAAGGTTATGAGGTTTGCATTACTTAATCCACAATGGAATACAATGTTGAAATAACACTACATGATTGTATTTGATTACCAGTTGACTCTTGGAGAGAACGGGTTTTGTCAATTGCATATAGTTGTGTAACATTGCAATAGTTGTATTGTACTTGTAACTAGAATAGTCTATTGTGAAGGCATTCGTTTGATGAGAATGACCTTTGAGTTCATTGTAATGACTTGCACTAACTTAGAAATGTGATTTCAAACTAGTATTTATTAAATTGGAGACTGTTTGTGAACAAATTTATCTTAGTATGGACTTCCCTATGTTTGAATGACTTGGCACTACCCACAAAATAGTAGATATTGTGTACTTGTGATGACTGCGTCATTTGGATAAAGGACTCATAAACGGAATAAATGACCTTCTCTTTCATTATGCATAAAATACTAAGGGTTGATTAAGTTATTGTGCATGGATGTAAATGGAAACTTTAAGCTCTCTGAAGGCTTGCTTATTGTTTGCAAAGTAGCATTAATTTGTTATGTTAACTGTGGAAACATCCTGTGGATGCTAGTATGTGTTGACTAAGGAATTATCTTGTAAACACTAGAAAGGTCTATGCATGTTAATCATAGACTGTAACCCTACATTTGGAAGGAAATTGTTACTGTAGATGTGATATACACTGTACAGTGGTATCTAGTCTATGGCATGACATCTTTAGTAGGAGGTACCTTCATATTTCTGTAGAATTATGTCTAAAACCCATGGTATCTCAAGTGGTAGAGTTTTTGGATTCTACTAAAATTGTACTCCTGTAGTAAGCCATGCATATAACCCATGGATGATATAATGAACATTAGGTAGTTGGCTGATATAATGATCTGTAAAGTATAAATCTATCAGTGACGTGATATAATTTAATGGTAACTGTTAGTATTTATTGAAGTCCTTAGATGTAACCTTGTATTGTTATAATCGATGTGGCAGTACAATAGTGTATATGTTCTTTGTAGTGTTTTGATCAAGTATGAATCTGTTGTATATGGCTTGAATAGTCTTGATAGTTAATTTGATTATGAACACTTGCTAAAAGATGTGTAAATCATTGTACCAATCAAGCTAACACGAGTGAACTTTATGATATTACATAAAGGGCGAATAAGAACTTGTCTTTACTCTAAGACATAAAGTTAGACATTGATTTGATAAACCTAAGTTTAAATACTTTGGGATACAATCTCTTGTAACAATAAGATATTGAATCACCTTTAATGTCACCAAATATTGGTATTGTTAGTCTAGGTAGTTAACCTTTTCATAAGAACTACAGAGTTGAAAATATCCCTTAAAATACTTTCATCTAAATGGTTTTAAAAACTCAAACCATAGGTTACTACATCTTAAATCAAATGTACATAAATCTAACTTTTGTGAAATATACACTATTTTTACAATAGGGGTAGATTGATGAATCATAATTGTATAGGCAGTTGGAAGCAAGGCATGACTTGAAGTGTTGGGGTTTTAAGTTTGTTGGAGTAACACTTGAAACAAAGCAAAGAATCCAAGGTTGCATGAAGGGTCAAGACATGACCTATAGCAGTTGAACTTCCATAATTGATCAAGTAACACTTGATGCAATACAAAGGAACTACCAGTGTATGGAAGGCATGGCATGAATTCATACAACAGGATGTTCAATTTTGATCAAGTAACACTTGATGCAGTGGAAAGAACATGTGGGTATCAACAAGACATAACATGTCTTATTACTACTTGAACTTCATACTTATTAACACTTGCGTAATGAAGGGCTCATGATGACATCAAATGACACTGGATTTATGCATGTTTGATGTACCCAGTCAAGTGACACTTGACATGATGTAAGGTGTTGTGATTAGCCAAATACACTTGGCTATGCATTGAAAGAGGGTTAGTCAAGTAACACTTAATGCCTACATGAATTTCATTTGAACAAGTTACACTTGATAAATGTGTAAGTCAGATGCAATATGTTAGTTAACTGGACCTATGGCTCAAGAATGTGTTGAGTCACACAAATCAAGGTCAATTCTAACAATATTCAAGGATACACAAAAGCCTCCACAAAAGTAGTATTTGGATGAATAGTCTTTCTAGCAAAAACATAGTACAACTATAACTGTTTGTCTCAAGTATCACTTTATAACCTCTTCAACGATTATTGAAAGTCTAAAATTGAATGACTCTGATTTGGATTTGATGTGATTGAACAGTACTTGGTAACCACAACTATAGGGGAGATACATTGGCACAATTGAACCCTGCTTTGAAACACCACACTTCTTGATGGAATTGTTATAGGACTTCTATTCTTATGCAAAATTTTCCACCATCATGTACAACTAAATTTGGTGTCCCCACCACTTCATAGGATGCATTTTTGTGCCAAAGTAGTGTGTTCCTAAAAACAATGTCATCAATGGTTTAACCTCAAAATCCTTCACACATAGCAAGATGTAACAAATGCATTTCTCCTTATCGAATAGACATATTGACTAAACCATATTCATTAAGTATAAGGTTATCAAGTTGTCTTAACCTCACACTTAAACTGGGAAAAATGCCCTGAACCTAGCTTGAAATACAAGTTATTGCTTTGTACATTTTGTTCCTAGTTCCCATAATGTCTCTGATGTCTTCGGTTTTGGACTTGGGATGATTCAATTTATTAACTATGGAAGTTCATCTTGAAGTACCTTGAACTCACTCACCAAAATGGTATTGTAATGATCAGTTAATTTTTCTGCCCTTATAGAATATAAACAGTGATTCTCTTTCTCAATTAAATACAAATAAATGTGGACATGTAAGTACATTTCTGTGTAGGAACAAAATGTTTGTTCATTTTTTCTTCACCTTTTGTGGATAAATACTGGAACAACACTAAGCACCAGTACGATTGGAGAGGGGTTTTACCTCGAGAACACTATCTCAAGAAGCAACTGGAGGTATGACTAAGTTCTAGCCAGTTATTGATCCCAGAAGCCATGATTTTTTTCTTTCAATCAAGGGAAAAGTTTTTATTTGTTGTCCTTATGCATTTTCCTTTGAACTCTCAAGGTTAATAATCCCAATCTCACCAATAGTGATTACTAAGAAAGGTAATTCCACCAACTCTACCAAAAAATTTACTGTAGGAACAATAAAAGCATACGCTTTGAAAGGAACTCCATGAAAACCAATCTCTCTAAATGGTATATCAAACTCTAGTTCAAAATATTTTAGATGAGGCTGCTCCCATAGCTCTGTTACTTGCTTGACAAATCCTTGAAACTCCTGCATTTATTTTATTTTTCATGTTCCTCTCTTGCTGTTCTTCCTCAATTTCATTAGGATCATACATTGACCTTCTTGCCCCTCCTAAAGTTTGGACCACATCCATTACCTCCACATAAAACTGGACATCCTTGGTCTTCTTAGTTCACACCATGATATGGTTATGCAAATGAAAATGAAGCAAAGTAATCATCTCCTTCTCCGCTAGCTGGAAGAATGCATGCTTAATGTTTTGATACATGATATCAGATCTCTCTTCTTCTCTCATGGTTGAATACCGAAATCCATTATGGTGGGCCTCCAGAGTTCCATTCATCTTTCCTCCTCTTCCACTAAATGCTAGCATATTTTACTAACGTTTATTAGAATTTGTGCATGTTTTACATCATTAGAAAGACATATTAGCTGTAACTTTTTTGAAATTTTATTATGGTATGTGCACTTTGATATGATGTAATATGATTATGGTTTAGTTTCATATGTTGTAATATTAGTTATATAATAGAAAAATAAATTATTACATGAAATAAATGATAAATTTTCATTTTAAATGTTTTTTTTTGCAGAAAACAGGTCTTCCAGAAGATCAAGATGATCCTCATGATATAGATCCAAAATATGTTGGTTCTGGTATAGATCACATGGCAGGGGATGATGATGATGATGAGGCAATTGCTGGTAGTAGCCAGTGACATTCATGATCATATAGACTGAATCATGGATCATTGCTGATATATCATTATGATGCCTCTTTTCATGGTTACTATCATATGTATCATTTTCACGGCTTGCAGTACCATATTATTGAGTTGTATCATTTTAACATGTATCATTTTGACTTATATCATTTGGACATGTATCATCTTGACTTGTATCATTTTGAGTTACATAATTTATCATTTTTACTTGTATCATTTGTACATGTATCATTTTGACTTATGTCGACTGTTGGACATGTCTCATTTTGACATGTTATTGATCTACTGGCATACTTGAATTTCACTTGTTTTAGTTATATATGATGATGATCTTATCGGTATTCACTTGTCAATTTATATATATTGAAAGTGGTCGCTGATTTTTGGATGGATATTTATTACATATGACGATTTTAATTTACTACTTAGGATGGATGTTGTCAAATTCAATTAAATTATAGATATTTGACTCACTTGTTTAAATTATAGATGATGATCATGTTATAATAATTATCTTGTTATTTAATCATATGAGTTAAATAATTAAATTACTTACTCTATAATCATATGAGTTATTTAAGAGGCATGATATATTTAACTAATTAAATTGAAATAAAACATATTATTTAATTTACTTATTCTATAATCATATGAGTTATTTAAGAGGCATGATATATTTAGCTAATTAAATTGAAATAAAACATATTAAGTTAATAAATGGAAGCAAAATAAGAAGCATTTTTAGAAGCAAAAAAGGAAGCAACAATGGAAGCCAAACTAGAAGCAAACCAGAAGCAATCTTGGAAGCAAAACTTGGCGTTATCTAGGAAGAAAAAAGAAAAGCAATTCGGGTAGCAAACAAAGAAGTAATAATGGAAAATTTTTTAGAGGCAACAAAAGATGCAATAATAGAAGCCATATTAGAAGCAACAAAAGGCACAAAAATGGAAGCAAAGCTAGATGCAACAACCGATGTTATATCGGAAGCAAAATTGGAAGTAAAATCGGAAGCAAAATCAGAAGCAAAATTGGAAGCAAAATTGGAAGCAAAATTGGAAGCAAAACTAGAAGCAAAAATGGAAGCAAAATTGGAAGCAAAACTGGAAGCAAACCTGGAAGCAAAACTAGAAGCAAAATTGGAAGCAACACAAGAAGCAAAACCAGAAGAAAAATTAGAATCCAAATTGGAAGCAACAAAATCCAACACAAAATCCGATGCAAAAAATGACGCCGAAGTGAACATGCAGTTTGGCACCAATAGAAGTGTCCAATTCATGAACTCAAATGCACTGAATTTTGACACTATTTTAGGCGCTAATTGTCTGTTTTGTTGTAGTGGTTATAAGGATAGTGTGATGTGTGATATCATGCCCATGGATGTGTGTCATGTATTGCTTGGTAGACCTTGGTAGTTTGATAAAAAGGTTGTACATGATGGGAGAAGTAACACCTATACTTTTGAAAAGGATGGAATCAAACATACTTTATTTCCTATGTGAGAACAAGAAGAGGACAACAATAGTGACAACAACATCAAGATAATGTTGGTGAGTGAAAAAGAGTTCTTACATATCATGAAGAAGGAAGAGATGGAAGTTGCTTTGGTGCTTAAACCCAAGGAGTTGCTTACCTCTACAAATTTGGATGATTTGCCTGAGGAGATACAAGATATCTTGGAGGAACATAAGGATATTATTACAGTTGATTTACCTGATGAGTTTCCTCTTAGGAGAAGTATTAGCCATCGTATGGACTTAATTTTAGGGGCTAGCCTTCCAAACAATATTGCATATAGATTGACTCCTAAAGAGAATAATGAGATTAGAAGGCAAGTTGAAGAATTACTCCATAAAGGGTTGAAAAGAGAGAGTCTTATTCCTTGTGCTATTCTTGCAGTCTTAGTGCCTAAGAAAGGAAATGGATGGGGAATGTGCACAAACTTTAGGGCCATTAATAAGATAATGATCAGATATAGGTTTCTAATTCCAAAAATAGATGATTTGATGGATTGTCTGGGTGGTGCTAAGTAATTTTTGAAGATAGACCTTAAAAGCGGTTATCATTAGATCAGGATCAGACCTGGAGATGAGTGGAAGACATCATTTAAAACTAATGATGGACTTTACAAATGGATAGTTATGCCCTTTGGGCTCACAAATCCACCCAATACTTTTATGAGGCTTATGAATGAATTCTTAAAACTATTTCTAGGAAAGTTTGTTATTGTATATCTTGATGGCATATTGGTTTTTAGCAGTTCTAAAGAAGAGCATCTACAACATTTGAAGATGGTTATGACAAGGTTACATGAAGAGAAGTTGTAGATTAATCTAAAGAAGTGTGTGTTTATGCAAATTGAATTGATTTATTTGGGTTTTGTAGTATCCAGTGAAGAGTTGAAGATGGAAGAGGAAAAGCTTCAAGCCATTATTGATTGACCAACATCAAGAAGTGCATCGGAGGTATGAATTTTTCATGGACTTGCTAGTTTCTACAGGAAGTTTATTAAAAATTTCAGTAATGTAGTTGCTCCTATACTTGAAACAATTAAGAGGTCTAAAAAGTAGTTTATATGGACTCAAGAGGCTGAAAGAAGTTTCATTTTTCTTAGACATAGAGTAACTAAGCAACCTATACTTGCACTATTTGATTTAAATAAAGTATTTCAAGTTGAATGTGATGCTAGTGGTTTGGAAATAGGGGTTGTTCTTAGTTAGGAAGAAAACCAGTGGCTTATTTTAGTGAAAAAATAAATGATGCTAAGAAGAAATATTCTGCCTATGATCTTGAATTCTATGTATTGGTTCAATCTTCGAAGAAGTGGATGCATTACTTGCTTCCAATGGAGTTTGTTGTTTACACCAATAACCATGCATTACAATTTATTAACAGTCAACACAAACTAAATCAGAGGCATGCAAAGTGGGAAGAGTATCTTCAAAGTTATAATTTTGTGTTGAAGCATAAGGGTGGGCAAAAAAATAAGGTTGTTGATGCATTGAGTAGACAAAATTTATTGTTGCATGAAATTCGGGCTAACATTGTTGGTTTTGATAGTTTGAAGGATTTGTATGTGGATGATCTAGATTTCAAAGAGGCATATGAAGCTTGCAACAGTCCAATTAGTAGATATAGGGGCCCTTGGATTAAATTTATGCTACAAGAAGGTTTTTTTGTTCAAAGACAACCAATTGTGCATACCTAGGGGATCAATGGGAGAGAATCTCTTGAAAGAGAAACATTATGGTAGCTGAGGAGGACATTTTGGACAAGATAAGACGTATCTACAATTGAGTACACATTATTATTGGACAAGGATGTGAGCTGATGTCAAGAAGTATGCAGAGAGATGCAGAGTATTTCAACATGTAAAGGGAAGAAGTCAAAATATTGGTTTGTATCAACCATTATCGGTTCCATATTGACCATGGGATTATGTAAGTATGGATTTTGTTATGGGTTTTCCTAGGACTCAAAGAGGCAATGATTTTATATTTGTAGTTGTGGACAAGTTCTCTAAAATGGTTCATTTTATTCCGTGCAAGAAGACTAGTGATGCAACCAATATTGCTAATTTATTTTTCAAAGAAGTGGTTCATTTACATGGTATTCCATGGAGGATTGTGTCGTATAGAGATACAAAGTTTGTAGGGCATTTTTGGAGAACCTTTTGGAAGAAGTTGGGAACACATCTTAGTTTTAGTTTAGCCTATCACCCCCAAATGGATGGCCAAACTGGAGTAGTGAACAAGAGTCTTGGTGACATGTTGAGATGCCTTGTTGGGAACACACCTGGTAACTGGGATATGGATTTAGTGTAGGTCGAGTTTGCTTTCAACGATTCTCCAAACAGGAGTACAAGTTTTAGTCCTTTTTATATTGTTTATGACATGCATCCTAGGGGTGTCTTGGAACTCAAAAATCTTGGTGACATGGAGAAAAGAAGTGCAGATGGTGAAGATTTTTCCCAAGTCATTCATGACCTTCATGAGGAGGTTACAATGAACATTGAAGGAAGTAATCAACAATACAAACAGTATGCTGATAAGAAGTAGAGAGAGGTTCATTTCCAAGTGGGTGATCTTGTTTTTGCTCATCTTAGGAGGGAAATAATTCCTACAGGTGAATATAATAAATTGAAGATGAAGAAATTTAATCCTTAAAAGATTCTTTGAAATTTTTCAATGAATACCTATGAGATTAGTCTTCCTCTAAGCATGGGTATTTTACCTATCTTCAATGTAGCATATTTGTATCCATACGAAGGTGTTACAAATGAAGACATAGTAGAGTTGGAGTTGAAAGAAGATGAAGATCAACAGGTGACTAAATCCATTCCATTGGAAATTGAATGCATTTTAGATACACGACTATTGAAGAAGACTCGTTGCAAGTAGTATTTCAGGTACTTTGTAAAATGGTGTAATCATCCTATGGATGATGCTTCTTGGTTGACTACACCTAAAATTTCCACCTATGGTCATTCCATTGATAACCTCATGAATAGGAGTTCATGATCTTTTAATCCCTTAGGAGCCTGATGCAGGGGCATTAGCTATTTTCCTTCAATTTTGGTTTTAGTTTGTTATTGGCTGATTTTGTTTTCCTTCTCTGAAACATGTGGCCGGTTTTGGTTGCCTAAAAGATCCTTGAATCTTGTCTTTCCCTAATGCCTCAGAGGGTAGAGATGGTTATGGTAGTTGGTGCACATGTTTCTTACTTGTCGCCTCTTGAATAGGTTGGAGGATTTTTCCAAAAGGAAGAAGGATCGACAGTTTGGAGGAAGCCTGATCTTCTTTGGCAGAGGCAAAGTGTTTTGGTGTTGGGAAGAAAGGAATAGTAGAAGAGGGCAACACCAAGGGAGTTGACTGACTAGGGAAAATACCAATTTGAATAAAGTTCAGAAGCAGATCAAATAAAGGGACATAATCAAGCTAGCTATCAAGGAAGTCGATACCTTTAAGAATCGACTAACATTGTAACCGGTTTTTGCATAAACCAATACACATTTAAAATCTAGTTTTCTAATATGAGAATTGTTCTTTTGTAACTAATATTTGTGATGAGGTTTTGTTCGATGGCCATGTTTCTTTTCATTGTTGCCTTGAAAGTTTTGATTTATGTCACTTGGAATGAGGAATGAGTTTTGTTTATGTTCCTATTGCTCTTGGCAATGAATCGACCTAATTGATTGGGTCAACATTTTGTAGGTCACTCTATTTGTTTTGGTGCTATTTGGAGTTCTTGTTGCTTGTAGGTTTTTAGTTTGTCTGCAACTGAATAGGCTGCCATTACTTATGTTATGTCATTCTATCATGGACAAGACTCTTTTATGCTATCATATTTGTGAACATTTTATATTATACAAATATACGATCTATGTTTTCAAAACACAATGCATCAAATTATTTAGTGTTTTCTAAACCTTGCAATCATCTATATGCTTGTTTTTATTCTCGACACAATTTCTACTATCCTGAATTATGTTTGTAATTTTCATTTAATTATAAAAAATACTTCGTTTCTTTACCATGTTTATTTCAAAATTGTTTAATTAGATCGTTTCAATATTTAGTTAAGTGGTGTAATTTAAATATTGTTTAATTATATCTTAGCTGTATTTGATTAAGCAATTTAATTTTATTATTTGATTAAGTTTTTAGTTAAACAATTTTCTCTCTTTTGTTTGATTAAGAGGCATAATCCAATGTGTGATGGCTAGAACCTTTTAGATGGCTATTAATTCAACAACTCTTAATATATAATGATTTAATTGCAATTATACTTTTTGTTTCTATCTATTTAAAATTTTGTGGGGCTATGATTCTATTCCATTCATTTAAAAAATCAATATTACATATCTCTTTTTTAAAATAATATAGTAGAAACTTATTCATTTTATTTTTTTATGATGAATAAGTTTGTATTATATTATATTAAAAGAGATATTTGGGGTTTTCTTTTTTAGAAATGCAAGTCAATACTCAATCTACCATCATTACAAGATAAGAGCAACTACTTTAATATCTCTTATCTTATAATGGTTGTAGATTGACTATTGATATTTGGGGTTTTCTTTTTAGTAACACAATTTTTAGTTGTTCTTAACTCGTAATGATGGTAGATTGACTATTGACTTGCGTTACTAAAAAGAAAATCCTAAATTTTAGTTGCTCTTGTCTCGTAATGATGGCAGATTGACTATTGACTTGCGTTACGAAAAAGCAAATCCCAGATATCTCTTTTAAAATAATATAATACAAACTTATTCATCAAAAAATATAAAATAAAATAAAAATATTTTCATTTATAAATGTTCACTTGTGAGAAAAGACCACCTCAATGAGAAAAGACCACCTCAAATATACCTTTTTTTAAATTATTTTAATAGAAATCTATTCATCATTAAAAAAAAAAGTAATTGCTCTCATCTTATGATGATGGCAAGTAGGTAAATGTCGACTTGTGTTGCCGAGAAAGGACCACTCCATCACAAAATAAATAAAATGGATATACAATGAATATCTGCAAGTTCTGATAACCCGTGGACGTATATATACAGCGAGTATCTGCAAGTTCTGACATCTCGTGGACATAGATATACAGCGAGTATCTGCAAGAACGAGCATCTGCAAGTTCTTCTTAGCTCATTCAAGGTGGGTAATGTAGCCTCTTGCCATTTTAGAAGTTTTGAATTTGATGAGGTCGAGAAAAAAATATGTAATGAGGAAATTTATTTTTTTTGGCGACATGTTGCATCTGTACATCATAATTCATCTGTACCTCAGAAAGTAGGGTACATAATATTTTGTTTTCGAAGTACAGCCGTCTGCGTGTGAGGACTGGTTTCAGATTGTTTGGTAATTCTGGTGAAAAATTGAAATTTGAGGTGCAGAGAATAGATTGTTTTCCTCAATTATAAAGGTGTCTTCATGAGTTTTGTCTTTCTCCACCACTTTTGAGTAATAATTACAGAGACGGTGAAAACATACCTATGGATACATTCACTTTTAACAAATACAACAGATATTTCTAATTCTGTTAACAAAAATTCAACTATTCAGGTGTTATCTTTCTCTCACTAGGTTGATCCCCTGTTAGAATTCTATTGTTGCTGCTATGATTCGTCGTTAAAATGTAAAGGAGTCATCATGGTGTCCTTAGGTTGGGTTTGGTTAGGCGTCAATGGGCAATGGAGTCTCGTCCTTATTTGTTTCCAAAATGTCCAGAGTAGGCTCCGCAATGAAGCGTTCCATGGAAGCATTCTTCCACCGGGCAATCTTCTGATCTTGCTTCTGTCTTCATGGATTGAAACCATCCGTGACTTCCATGGTACGATTGATTAATCATTATGTGTATGAATTCCTGGGAGGCATTTCGATACAAATTTCCTATATCGGAAACAAGCTTTGCATGTGAAGGCTACAATCTCATAGGCTTAGTTTTTGAGTTTGTATTATGTCCAAAAGTGCGGGGTTTTTGGCTGCTAGAAAGGAAGAGGAAGCGCTCTAGAAGCCGGAGCCAAATAGCACTGAAGTGAGGGTTTCAAGGGATGCCTTAAATTTAGATTGCTAGGGTTTTTTAATAATCCAACACACTTACAAACTAAGGACCACTTTTAAACAGTCTCTCATTTGGCCTGTGTTTTGAAAAACATGATTAAAAGAAAACTTGAAAACTCCAAGGGCATGGGAATGCCTTAGATACCATTTTGAAGGAGTAGACCCCAATTCATGGAGAGCTTCAACTAATCTGTAGTGTCCCATCCCAGTTGGAACAACACCGTTGCATAATTACACAATTAACTCAGTTTGACAATGCAGGCATATCCTCAAACAGTTCACTTGCAGCTAGCTGAGTTATTCCAGCAGATGTGTGGACAAGAAATGTATGCATAAAACTATCATAGAAGATAACCCCTTAAATATCAAATAAGCAGAAACAACCTCTAACCATTGCATTGTAGTAAATCATAGCAGAAAAAAGGGATTGAACATATATTATTCAAATCCAAATAAACATCAGCAATTACAAAATATCTGATATCAATAATGCACAGGTCTGATTTACAAAGATGGAGCATTAAAATACAAGGGACACAAATAACTTAATGCACTCTATGAATTGCTGCAGCTAGCAATTGAATACCTCCCACGTGTGGCAGGTAGGACAGTAATAATAATCTATGCTCCACGGGGTTTTGGGGACAGGGACGATAGGGTATGGCGGGATGAGTTTTCAGTACGGGGTACTTTTGGGCCATTTTTTAAGGGACGGCAGGGGACAGCTTATAGAAAATAAGGAAATTTTTAAAAATATAGAGAAATTTCAAATATTCATATCATAACATTGATAAAGCATTCATCATAGACATTGTAGAAGATTAATACATAACATTAGACTTGAATTGAGATTTCACATGACAATTGACAAACAAATTAAAGAAATTCAAATGCTTTCATTGTGAATGTACACGCATATTATATAAGAATTATGAAAAAATGCCCAAAGGCCCCAAGTTTCAACTATAAAATGACAAAAACATAGAAAATATGACTCCAAGTTAAATGAGCCTTTTGCATAGGTTTTGAGGACTCCAAAAGGACATTCAAATGGGTTTGAAGTTGTTGGCCCTGCTACACGCCCACTACTTGAAGAACCCCCAGTGGCTGCCATACTTCCATGAATTCTACTTCTAGGTCTACTTCTTTTATGCATTTGAACCTCAATCTACTCACTATCATTAGTAGCAATCTCATTGCTGGTCATGATTATTTTTGGTTAAGAATTGAAAAGAGAGCTGCAAGTTCAAATAAAGGAAAAAATAAACTCACAATGCCCTTCCCATGTAAAAATATTTGAAAAAAGCTTGAAAAAAACTTGAAAAAATGGGAAACAAATTGAAAAATCAAAAAACAAATGTAAAATGAAGAACTTACCTCTATTGAAGTAGATTTGATGCCCTAGTCTCCCCTTTCAACTGTTGTTCTCTCCTCTTTCGCTTGTTGCTCTTCACCTCAAGCTTGCAAATGTCAAAATGAGAATTTTTTTTCTTTTAGTTGTTTTGATAAGTCAAGTAGGTTTGGGTTTTGTTTAAAGGGGTGGGGCGGTCCTTGTTGGCCCACCCATCCCCTTTTTTTTAATTTAAAAATGTGTTTTTTTACAAAAAAATAAAGTTGTTGAGCCATAGGGGACGGCTAGCCATCCCCGAGACAGTTAGGAAGTCCCCTAACTGTCCTGGGGACTGCTAGCCGTCTCCTAAGTCCCCTACAAGTTTTTGAACCTTTTCGGAAACGTTTTGTTTTTTTGATTGCAAAAGGGGACAGGTAAGGGAGGTTTCCTGGCTGTCCCTGTACCGTCCCCAGTATGGGAACGAGGGTAAAAAACCAGTGGACGCGTCCCCGTGGAGCATAGATAATAATTAAAAGACTCCTTAGAGCCCACACACCACCTGGTAGCAATGTCATGGGTAGCAACCTCTGAAACTGATGCTCACACCTAGTACAAGAAGGATAGCTGTGTAACCTGATGTCCGCCACTTCCTCACATTCCTGAATGCACAGTTTCAACAACAACAAGGAGGTGCTAGCAGTTATATCATATATGTTTAATGCACAATACTTAGGAAGGAAATGCCACGATCTCCTTAACTCCACTCCCACGACCAACAAAGGTTCATTCACTCATAGCTTAGTATGGATCGCCAATCCTCAATGGGGAAATTGGCCAGCAATTACCATGCATGATTCCTAACGCCTAGGGTCCCACAAAACCCATGCCCAACAACAAACTCAAAGACTGAAAGAGAAGGGTGTCCAAGCTTGCCTGGCAATACTTGCAAACAATTGACTCTAGCAGTTCCTTTGAACCCTCTATGGTTTCCTTACTCTAAAAATGGTGATCAAATTACTTGCAAATTCCTGATATATCATTCAAACCTTGAATAATGAAAACAACCTAGATTTCTCACAATCTTTGAAAGCACAATGCACCACCCTTGAAGTGAAGTTGTTTGTAAGCTGGCTTGGGAGATCTTTCACTCCTGTACCAAGTTGTTCCTCACAAGGGTTTTCATCCTTGGTAAAGCCGAGTATTTCCAGACTCTTCAGTCCTCCTGCAAAAACCCTTAGCAAAATTTTTCATTAACATGAATAATTCAAAATGAGCTTCAAATACCCTTTTTATAATTCCCAAACTCCAAGCCCAAATTCACATTTGAAATATATTTAATTTAATTTAATTTCCTGCCTTCCATTCTTTTTGATTTTGGCACACAACTTTATAATATGACATCCTTTTTAAAGTCACTTATATCTCCCTTTTTAAAATTGAGACTTAACTTATATTATAAAGTATACTTTAAAAATACTTATATCCCCTTTTAATATAAAATTCTTTTAATTTATTAATAACGCATAAAGTTAAATTATTTAATTTAACTTTATTATTTAACATTATTAATACTCAACACATTGGACCATAATCAAGTCAAGATAGAACCAGGATATAAATACGCCAATCATTGCCCAAAATAGAAATGCTGCCAATTGACCATACTAGAGACCCCAATGACTTACTATAAATAGTAAGTATGGTCCAATTGCCTGAATAAGCTTTGGAAAGCACACTGCGAGAACCCTTGGTAACAATGAACTAGGAAAACACTGACTGAGCCCCAAAGGTTGACTGAATGAGTCTGCAAATGCCCTCAAAGGGCCCCCTAACCACCCTGTTAGTCCATTGGGACCAAGTGATGGACTAACCTTTGCAAAAGATAACTGGCCTAGAAAAAGGGGACATTACAGTTCGCCCTCCCCAAGATTGCTTGTCCCTAAGCAATCCTCACCTGAATACCCTAGCTGGTCACCTGAATACTGGGATCCTAGATAAGCCTATAGAATGCTCAACAACATATCCTCTTCTTTGGTTGGATAGAGATAACTCCAAGCTCAACGACACTGTAAACAACTACCGTAGTGTAAAGCAATCTACCAAACATAGGAATCCCTGGATCCCATAGCTAAATTGGAAGTCCGCTATACTCAACACCCGCTGAATTCCACAACGCTACTTTGATACAATCTTCACAATGCTGAAAGTGGTGAAGCAACTCATCAGGATCCAATCGAATGGACGTGTTGAGCCTATCACCACTTGGATCCCAATATAGTAGAACCTCACATCCATCAAACATGAGAAGATTGAGGTATCCCTAAGTGCTAGCATCACAACACCTCACTCCAAACTCTGCAAGTTTCCCATGGATGTGATGAATACTCCTCATAGGTGCTGGAAAGAGTGTAGCAGATCCTCTTAGGTTGCTGATATGGGACAGATCAACACCCTCAAGACTGTAAGATTGACCTACGGGGATGCAAATAATTGTGCCAAGGTCATAGGGTGATGGAGTATCATCCCTATGCCGCTCTCCCATGTTGAGGAGATGATGCAACTCCCCTATAAACCCTTGAATAGTTGCTGTCCTCCAAGGATTATGAAAGAAAACCTTGTCCCAAGAAGTAGGACAGCTGTCCCCTATCAAAATATGGAGTAAAACTCCATCATTGCGGGCTGGTCTATTGTTGCCATCATGCTCATTGAAAACACAACTCCCCTGTATCCTCATCTTCCCAAGTGTATGCCACACATGGGTAAGAGTCTCCCTTGGAAAACCCTGAAGCAAGGAAGCTGCAAACTCTGCGAAGGAGCCCTTTGCATGATGTAACTCTGATCCCTGTCCTTGTAAACAACCATCTGAAAGTAACAGAGTCTGAGTCTCGCAAGTTTTGATTCCATCTTGTAAAGATGGAAACACTCCATCCCAAAATGGATGATATGAATCCTGAGCCAACCACACTTACACATCATCAAACCATCTGTGTGTGGACTGAAAGAGAAGTGATGAGTACTCCTTTGTAATAAGCCCAAAGTTTTACCCATTGTTTTCACCTAAGTTTTAACCCATATGAGAAAATTTCAAGTTTACCAACACATAGTAATAAAATTTTTCCAATTCAATAACAAAGATGCACATTCAAAATAATCCCATTTCAAATTTCCATTGCATAAATAAAGTGACATTACATAATCCCATGTAATGATTTCATTTTTCAAATACATTTTCGATAAAGATGCAAGATCATAATTGCATAACATAGCTTACAAGAGCTTACATGGCTTCCAAGAGATGAATGAAACAAAGTACAAAAAGTACAAATGGTCTAGATGTCCCTAGGCATACATCCTCAAATTTTGACTGCCGACTGCATGAGGGAGAGTATCACCCAAGTGCTTTTCCTCCAACCATGGACTAACTGCGGTCCCCCACACATCTAACTAATTGGTAAGATGGCCCTCCCTTCAACGAAGAGATTGGTCTGGTAACCCTCATAATAATAGCCTACCTGAGCATGGTGTTGTGTCCTACATAACTAGAGCTACCATACAATGGGTATCCACCTACATGCATGACATTCCTAGCCTAGTGATGCAATCCTGGTTCACAGTGAACTGACAAGTGTACGTAGTGGCAACTTACACTTACTCTGGCCAAAGATTTGATAATTACATCAAACTCATTTTCTAAGAAGTGGAAGTCGTATGTTCACCCACCCCTTTGCTCGATTTGGTAAATAACATGACCATAATAACTCTTGACAAGATTATACCACATAACATGATTCCAACCCAAAAGGTAATGTACATTCAAGTGATCTAACTGACCATCTAGGTTACTCCTATCCATGGATTATCCTACTCCCAGGAACAAACCTCATTACCAACATAGGTTTACATAACATCATAGATTGACAATTTCAATATAGCACTTCAATGCAATATCATTCCTGATACCTCATGATCCATTCCAAAAGTATAATCACAACATTAAATGACTCAAATATTCACATGTTTACAATGTTCACTAAATTTATATCTAATTTGGAGGACATTATCAGCTTGAGAGGCGTCTGTGCTTTTGTGCCTTTAAGTCCTCTCATATTATGGCTTTGGGTTGCTGGAACACAAGTCCTTTAAGACTACAATACTGTGAAAAGGTATAGACTCTTGGTCAAGTATAGATACTAGCATAATCAGAAAATATATATATCACTTATATGTTTTTCAACCCTAATGTTGAATATCAATATAATCATATTTAAGAGTATACCCTAACCCTAGGGAATAGACTATTCTCCTACTTTCAAGGAAAGTATGAGTAACCATTCAAGGATAAACTATCAACATGGTTTGCATAACATCATATCCTCTTAATGATGACATATCTAACATGCTATTATTCTCGTAGCATTACTAACATCATAATTCATGCAAACATGTGTAACATGCAATCATCTTGGTATCATATACATATACCTTCTAGATAGTTAAATACAACTATGTCATACAATCATGACATTCATAATAATTATATATAGGTATCATACTAATATGATATCCAAAACAACTTATAACAAATTTGGCTACATGCACAAGCTTGCTTAAGAAATATGGCAAATAACTATAACTTGCTCAAGCACTTGCATTCAATTAGTAAAAACATGAGTCCAACATAGAAAGGAGTAAAGGTTAGAATAACTAGCATGCCTGGAAAATTTAGCTTCCAATGATGAATTTTCCTTCTAAGCTCAATACCAAAACTCTGCTTGCTGCTCCTACTTTTAGCTTATCCCCAATTCAAGCCTCTTTCCCAACACTTAAAATCTCTCACTAAATAACTCACAAACACTTAAGAAATCTCTCACTCTTCACTACATGCACAAAGAAAAACTACAGCAAAATGGAAGCAAATGAACTCTAAAAGAATGAATGCCAAGACTAAGAGGCTGCCCTCTATTTATACTAAACATTTAGAAACTTAATGCTACAGTTTAGCTTCTCCAATCACCACCTTTTTCCTTCCTTTTGCCACCTCTAAACTGCAAACATAAATCCAAAACCAACTTCTCTTCTTGATCAGGTTGACTAAGCAAGATTGAGTGAAATGTGGCTGCTAAAAGAATCAAAATACAAACACATATACAGTCCCAACAAACTCAACTTTTAAATCATGGCTGAGTAGCCTCCAAAAGACTGCCAGCAATGGTTATTTTACCAAGTCAAAACATGGCAATGGTTTCCTACAGGTTTACTACCTCTCATCATGGCTTTGCGGCTTGCCACACTCTGCTCATGGCACCCACATTGGTGGCTGCCAGACAAATAAAACACAAACTCTGCTTATCTTTCTGCCAACTCGTGGCTTTGACCAAGTCCATTGCTTTTAGCTACTTATGCATGGCTTTCTACCACTCAGCAACTTTGTTACTTAAATGCATCTCATCACTTTTCATAGCGCAACAAATAGGTGCTTCACATAGTTTATTAAATGCCATTCACATTGTATTTCCCGTGCTTTATACTTATGCGCTTTACATTGCAGCGATAACTATGCTATCAAATATGTTAATATATGTGTAGTATATAGTTTATGCAATGTTTATGTTGCTTGCTTTATATAAGCGTTACATTGCTCATTTAATCTGCATATATAATGTGTCGATATCATTTATATCATTCCATAAATATATATATATATAATAATGTCCAACCATTGTAATATATATATATATATATATATATATATATATATATATATATATATATATATGTATGTATTAACCTATATATATGTATATTAAAACCTTTAATTTCAATCACATATTTACGAATACATATGCGTATATTAATATATGCATATGTATGTGTTTATATAAAATCAAATATACATACATACATACATACATACATATGTATTAATATATACATCTATATCATTATTTTAACATCTTATAATAAACATATATACATATTTATTGATAAGTGTATATACAAAGTGCATATATATATATATATCCAATCAATTTCCCATGTACATGTCATATCCATGTGATGTCCCCACTCTAGTCAATCACCGATGCAGTGGTTAGCCCTTTTCTTGGACCCTTGTGGGCTAACGATTGGTTAGAGGGTCAGTGGTACCTTCGAGAGTTCGTTTTTTCATTTCTAAGATCGTGGATAGGCTCATTGGGGCCTTGGCGATCTGGGAGTTTCTTGCTTACTGACCGGGTCCGAATTTGAGGTGAGGGAGATAGGCTTACTTAAGTGATTTAAGTTATATTTTAACTTAAAGTCTTTTTATAAAGTCAAATTGACTTTATAATTCTTATATCACTTAAATTAAGTCTAAAGTGAATATTTTAAGTTATATCTTTTAATCACTTAAAGGAGGTGCCAAAAATCAAAGAGAAGACTATGGAAAGTGACTTAAGTTTATTTCCATAAATTTAAATGAGCTAAAGCCCTAAAATGTATGGCCTTCTTAGGTTTTCACCTCCTTTGCTTTATAAGGGATTTGGGCAATGAGAAACTCATCTTTTTGAATATTTCAACTTTGCCTTGGAGGTTTTTTCCCTTGCTTTCAGCCTGTGATCAGGTTTGCAGCAAATCCACCATTGGAGAACGAAATCTCTTCAGTGTGAGCACTTGTGAAGTTGTGAGAGATCAGCTGAATTAGTGCAGATTGAGAGAGCTTCATTTCAGAAGTTCTGCAGTGCTTCAACAGATTTTTTGTAGTGTTCTTCATCAGAAACAGAGGGTTTATTGGTTGTTGTTCTTCCTTCACCATGGCAGACTTCATGGCTGTTTGGGTGCACCTTCAGAGATGGTTTTTGGTTCTTTTTGTTTGAAAGGGCGTGGCACTTGCAAGGAAGGTTTTTTTTGGCTTTTTGGAGAAACGTCTTCTTTCTGAGGATCTCTCTTCATGAACTTGGGCGCCCTACCTATACTTCTCTCTGGCTTCAGTTTCAGAATAAACTTTGCAATCTGTAACTCTCTACTCCAGTTTTCGTCAGTTCTTCACTATGTTGATCGGATTTCTTATTTAAAAAATCTGGAGGCTTTCGGGTATGTTTGTATGTTTTAAATCCATTGTTGATGATAATAAACACCTTCTACAATTTCAGTTTGATTAAATTTGCTCAAGTTTTCATTCTGTGAGCTTTTATATGATGCGCCCCTTCTCTTCTGTCTACAAAATTTCTCTAAAAAACTAAAAAACACAAATAGACTAAAAAAAAAGACAAGGGTTTGAGCAGTGAGCTAGCAAGGCTCATCACACCGCATATGTGTATACGTAAGTATTTCTACCTATAATGCGCATGCGTATATGCTCATATACACAAGTTATCGCATATATACATATATATACATATCACAAAAACGAGACTCGCCAGGACTCGGCGAGTCCCAAGTCAAGTCACTCCAGTCGAGTTTGGGGGCTCAGACTTGGACTTGGCCAAGTCCGGATGAGTCTTGGCGAGACTTGCCAAACTCAGAGTCCGAGCGAGTCCTGTCTGGCAGATTTGCGCAGGTAGGTTTGAAAAGTGCAAAAATTACATAAAATTTAAAGTTAAAACTTGTCTTTTTTTTACTTATTGTGAATGCAAAATGATGTATACCATGAAGGTTTGTATGGTTTTGGAGGTCTTAATTTGTGCTTGGTGGCTGGGGCTTCACCCCTCGACCCCATTGTATCGCAATGCACCTAGGGCACTACCCTGGGACCCCATGAGGGTCGCTTCCCTTAGACCCTCGCGAGGGGTGTTGCCCTAGACCCTTGCAAGGGGTGTTGCCCCTTGACCCTACTGGGGGTGCTACCTCCAGAGACCCTGGGCATTGCCCCCACTGGGGGGCGCCCCCAAACCCCTGCAAGGGGCGTTGCCCCTTGACCCGGCTGGGTGTGTTGCCTCTAGACTCCTGCGAGCGCTGCCCCTTGACCCCACTGGGGGCATTGCCCCTAGATCCCGCAAAGGGTTGACAATTTCCCTCAAACTTGAGATTATGGCCGCATCATCCTGGACCTATCTTAGACGCATTCGTAGGAAGGATGGGCTCCTTTGAGCCATAGACTTCTAGTTATTGTTTTGAATATTTTGATATTTCATATTTGTTTGGAACATTTGATGTCATGGATTTCATATTCCATGAGTTTTGTATACATTTGAGTCTTTGACTATATATCTAAGTGTGCTACTCCCTTCAGCAGCTCAACTACAATTTGTGTTTATACTTATGTGATCGATGTATACTTGTGTTAGTGACAAGGACCTTGATTGGGTTGACCAGGTAGATAGAGAGGCTAAGGTTGTAGCCATGGGAGATGAGGAGGCTAGAGCACGAGTAGACACAACCACAACTGATGTTGGTGAGGGTGGCATGGAGTCACAAGCAGAGACTATGGCTGCAACTGCTACATCATCTAGGACCCACCTTAGACACCTTTGTAGGAAGGATGCAGGCTCCTCTGAGCCATAGACTTGTAGTTATTGTTTTGATATTTCATATTTGTTTGGAACATTTGATGTCATGGATTTCGTATTCCATGAGTTTTATATATATTTGACTATATTTATATATCTAAGTTTGCTATTTCCTTTAACAACTCAATTATAATTTGTGTTTATACTTATGTGATTGATGTATACTTGTGTATGTGATCAAATTAGCTTCTATTTGATGATGTTATTGTGTCTTTAAGGTTTATTTAATAAAGGGTGAATGAAACAAGTTTTAAATCCTTAAAAATCTCTAAATTTCTTGGGTTTTTCATTTTGCCAAGTTTGCGCTGAGTCCTAAGTCGAGTCACCTGCGCTGAGTCCGCGCTGAGTCCGAGTCTCGTTACTATGATTTGAGTAAAGATTCGTGTGGATGATCATACTATGGAATGACCATGTCAATTATGGAGATTGGTATTAGAGCTGTTTTCCTTGTGCCTGTAAAGGATTTTAATAGATTATAAAACCTGTAAAGAATTCTAAGTGATTATGAAACCTGAGAATATTTCTTGTCATGGCTTCTGCAAATATTGTTGTATTGGAGCCAAGTAAGTAAAGTGAACTTCCTTTAGCATCATGTGAGATGGTGCATCTGAGAGGAAAACTGCATTGAATAACATTGGAATGCATACAGTTTCTAATCAAAAACTATACTGGCCTGACATATCAACGCTTGTATGAGTATTGTATCAAGCAAAACCTTTTGGGTGATTGGGAATAATGTGGCCATTACCCCATCATTGAGAGAACAGATTGAGAAGCACTCAGATCCTGTAAGATTCTATATCGTAGGGATGAGATGTCTGACTGAGAGGAGAGGGTAGGATAAAAAACAGTATTTGGTGATTGGAGATTGATATCTAGAGAGGATCATATAGATGAATGATGCCATTAAATTTTAATATATGTATTATGGATTTTTATATTCTCTTTTTTATTTATTTCCAGTTCAAGCCCCTGAAATATGTCTGTGTCACTTAGGACAATTTTGGTGTCTGGTAGAGGACAGCACTCATGTTTTCCCTATTATCCAGTTTAAAGTTATGTCCATTTTTTGTTAAACAACATTCTTAGCTATGTCGTTAGTCAATCAAAACAAATTATGAAGTTTCTATTTGTAATGGTTGTTTTTAAGTTTCTTAACTGTTGTATATAAAATTGACATGGAGAAATACTGAGACTCCTTTCTAGACTTTCATGTTGATTGATTCATAGGCTGATATTTAGGTGAACAATGGGTCCCGATGAGGATTGCAAGGGAAACTGTATAGGATGGGCAGCTCGAGATTCATCAGGTTTTTTGTCACCTTACAGATTTAGCAGAAGGTAAGCTTGGTTTTGTTTATTATTTTGCATTGAAATGGTTGATTTTTCCTTCAACTTAGAGAAATGTATTTCATATCCATCTCAAAATATAAGTGCATCAGCGTGACATATGTATACTTCTTGATAGAGAAGGATAGAAATAAACAAGCTATTATAATATCCACATGTGTTCAAAATAGGTCAACTCGATTAACAATATGGTATGTTACAGTAGCTAATCAGGAGTGCCAACCAGAATTCCAATAGAAAAAAGAAAGGAAAAACTACAACCAAATAAGAAGGGGGTATTGGTAAACCTTCAACAAGTTATTATAAACAAAGCTATATAATTAAAATGATAAGTGAAAGGGAGTCCTGTTGTGACCTATTTCACACCGCCCCATTGCAAATGGGGACCCTCATGGTTTGCTCTTAGAGTTTAGCTTTGAGTAGCAATTTCATAATCTCTGGTGTCTTGAAAATTTCATGTCAAAGTCTGGAGTCATCACCCGAGCTAAGTTGAGAATTTGGGCCTAAAACTGAACATGAACGTCATAGAAGTGCTTAGAGGACCCGGTAGACGAGGATCGCCTGTGCTTTCGCTCAATTCTGACACTTCCTATTTTTTAGGGATTCTGCTTTTTGCTTTTTGCTTTTTTCGTTTTTGGCATTTCTGGACCAATCTGGAATTTACTATTTTTAGAAAGTTGCTTTTTTCTTTTTTCTATTTTTAGTAAGTTTCTATTCTTAGAAAGTGTTAGGTCTCACTGGCAGTGGAGTCGAAAGTTTCCACTTTTGGAATTGAAAAGTAGGCAAAAATAAAGCAAAAATCTTAAAAAATCGGAAGAATCATGAGAAAGGCGTATGCAAAGATGAGAAAAGCAAAAAAGAGTGCATGCAAAATCTGGAAAAATCAATTGAAAAATCGTACCTTCAAGAGGGAAGAAATCGAAAAAATCAAGTAAAAAGCAAGAAAATTATGGTGAAATTCGCCTAAGGCTGGAGAGGTGCGCCCCATAAAAGAAATCTAGTTAAAACTTGGAAAAATCCAGTTAAAATTCGTCCATTTGAGGAGTCTTGCTAAAATTCGCCTAGTACAAGGAAATCTAGTTGGATAATTCAAAATCTAGTTGGAAAAATAATAAAAATTGGCTAAGGCAAGTAAAAAATTCGAATTGGACTTCAAGAATTCCAAGATGAAGTTAAAATCCACTTGAAAAGAGGAAAATTCTAGTTAAAAGTCGAATTTCCAAGGAGAGAATCGAAGTTTTTCCCAAGGCAAAAGAGTTACCTTGGTAGAAGGAAAAATCCAGTTGAAAAGTGGATTAGTCCACTTAGAAGTCGAATTTTCTAAAAGGCAAAGGAAATAACTTAAGTTTTTATTTAAAAAATAAAAACTTAGCAAGCAAGAAGGGACGCCTTAAAAAATCAAAGAAAAGAAGATAAGATTGCTTTTTGCGTTTTAAAACAAAGCACCCAATCTGAGAAGAGGTCGACCCAGGCAAATAAGGAAACTTTTTATTATAAAAGAAGTGCTTGTGAGTTTATTTTTCATTATTCATAGGTTAAGTTTTTTCACAGGCAAACTTCTCTCAGACAAAGGCGTCCTTCTTATTTTCTCCTTGAGCTGCAAGTTACATTGATTCCAGAGTACAAAGTTGGACATTTTTCTTCTATTTTCAATATTTCTCAATCATCTTCAGAGTCATAGCTGGCGAATTTGAAGAAGGAAAAGGATTTTTATCTTGGATTTGCACAAAAACTTCAGTTTTCAGCTTTAAAAGTCCAGTAAATTATTTAAAAAATTCTTTGAATGGTCTTAGAAAAGATTAAGGTTGGTTAAATTTCATTTTACTAAGATTTATTCTCAAACTAGCCTAGGCAGTTGAGTTCTAGAATTTTTTAATTAATTTATTTAAATATTCTCCAGCCATAAAATCGCCTTTTTTACAAAATTTGAAAATATTCTAACTTCGAGCTTCGTACAGGCACAATGTCTACTTCAAAAAACGTAGGAGGTGGAGTTAGAAAAATCCAAGTGAAGGAAGTTCTCAGGGAATTATATCCAGAATCCCAACTATCGTCAAAATGGAAGAAGGTAGCAGATACCAACTTCAAGCAGTTCAATGCAATTCAACACAAGAAAAGGATGTTTGGTATTTAGCATGAAATGCCCACACCTATTGCAACTAACATTGTTAAGTGCGGACTTCACCAAGCAACAGGGTTTCCACCTGTAGTTCAATGCAGTGAGCTGATGGTTGAGTGCGCTAGAAGATACAATCCACAGACAAGATCCATTAAAGCATCTAACGGGATCACTTTGGCATACTTCACAGAAGACTCAGTCAGAGAGGTGTTTGGTATTCCTCGTCATAAAATGTTGAACAGGACTCGAGAGGAATCACAAACCATGTTTGATCAAGCCAAAGAGTCTTGTATGGACATAGTCAATTCCAACTAGATTAAAGAACCAAAAAGGCATCGCTCTAAGCTGCCCAAGAGATTAATTTGCACAGACTTTAAACAGGAATACAATGACATGATTCACATGTTGAACAGGATTATGGGTACTTCTCAGGGAGCTTTCTTCGAAGTGTGGATGTTTTCATACGTAGAGGAGGTCGTATTGGGAATGGAAGCAATAAATTGGGCAAAATTGATAAGTGATAACATTGATTTCCATTTAAGAAACTTGGAAAAGACCAAGACCTTCTATATGAGTTCCTACATAGTTTATATCCTGGCACAGTTTACTAAGTACAGAGGACTGATTTGCAAAGGGGAAGTTGGACTTCGAAATAGCCAGTTCAAAGCGTATGAGTGTTACCCACAGCTACAGTTGCATTATAAGGACAATTATAAGATAACTAATGACAGTTTCCTCATGTATATCACTCGATTGCTTCAAGGAGGAATTCAAAAAAGGTTGTCTAAAGAGGCTATGGTGTTGCTCGATAAATTCGGATCTTGGTTCATCCAATTTCCGACCTTTACATACATAAGAGTTCATGGATTCCCAGATACTCTGTATAAACTCCCTCGGTATCCAACGGACAAGATTATTATGCTTGAAGTTGCAAGGCAGTTGGCACACGTGGATTCCATTCAGGGGAAGAAGAACAAACAAGGAGTGGATTTTCCTGTTACAATTGGGAAAATGCTAGAAGTCTGCCCCTCATTGCAGTCAGCTAAGGCAGCGAAGTTAGAGTTACAATTTTATAAGTTTGACACTTATAAACCAAGGTCTGATTACGATCCATATTTGAGGGTTCACGGGAAGAAGTCCCTTCATGTTATGCAGATTGAAGACTATTGGTCTAACTTGGTGGACGAATATGGAGTCAGGAAGAAGAGGTGGTCTAGAATTCCAGTAGACCTTGTGAAAAAGTGTGACTTATTCCCCGTTCCTGACCAGATAAAGGACAATGGAGACTACGTGCATCCTCAATTTGAATAGGAAAAGAACAAGCCTACCTTGTTGCCCAACTGGACACATCCTGAGTTGACTAATTTGGATATATTGATGAAGGACATTGTATCTTACTCTAGGGAATGGGTGGATAATCAGATCAGCAGATTGAGAAAAGAAGGAATCTCCCTTACCTATGCCACATTGAGCAATGAAGAAAGTCAGGGAGAAGTAGTTGGAGAAGGTTTTGATGAATTTCCATGTCCAAGCAAGAGGAAGGCAGTGGTGGAAGATCTTCAAACAAAGGAAAAGGAAGCAGCTAGCAAAGAATTGGAGAGTAAGAAGCAAAAAGGTGAGTGAAATTCCATCATCTTCAAGTACTTTATCTATCAGAGTAATAGAAGAGGTGTCCATTGCTGAGATTGAACCAAACCATGAACAAGAGGGTGAATTTCAAGAGTCTGAACCGCTGGATCTTCTTCAAGAGCAAACCTTCACTGAGTGTTTGGAAGGAGGTGATACGCTAATGATTGAAGGCATGGGAGATACGAAGATCCTTGAAAACAATGAAGAGCTACGAGATGAAATAATTTCTGCCTTGAAAGAGTGTGATGATGATATTCAATTGGAAGATGGGATGGAATTATCCACTATCCCAGCTTGGTTGACTGAGAGTTTGATGAAGAAGTCTAAACCACTAGATGAAGTTCAACCAGTTGAAAGCATGCAGGACTTCTTAGAGAGGATTGGCAAAGCTAAAACGCCAAAGAAGCCTAAAAAGTACTCTCAGATTATCAGGAATGATGCAGGATCCAGGGTTTTACAAGTTGCAGTCCCAAAAGTTGACAAGCCTAGAGATCAGATTACTCCTATGGACTATGATGTTACAACATTGGACATTGGGCCAACCATGATAGATCAGGATTTCCATGAGCTAGCAGACACTTCCAAGGCCATCAAGGAGAAGTTTGATAAAACAGAGGAGAAGAAGGAAAGGCTAGAGTTAGAAAATTTGAGGCTAATGGAGTTCATTCAGCAAATAACAGCCCCCTTACGCCAAGAAGGTGAAACTTTTATCCCACTATCATTCCTCCCTCCGGAATCCATTGACACTCTCGAGGCTATGAGGATCACCAGCCAGGCAACTAGGAGTTGGATCAGCAATATCTCAAGGCAAATGGAACAATTCTTGGGGAAGTGTGCTTAGACTTATGACAGATCAGCCTTGCTTATGACTGAAATTGGCCAAATTGAAGATAATTGGGAAGACTTCCAGTATGTAAATGACAAAGTAATACCTCGTTTGAAGGTTTTAAAGGAAGTATCCCTGCAGATGTTGATCCAAGAAGGTGTTATTGAGGAAGGAGCCTCATATGATTTCAGCAGATGGTATCATTCCTTGTTGGCTAAGAAGAAGATATATGATGGAATGAAGGAAGAGTGTGTTGTTGCACATAATGCAATTGAGAAAATACAGTTTAAAATCCTCACCTCTCTTGAAGGATTAACAGGGCAGGAGCATCATAATGCAGATGGCTTGGATTTGGAAGGTTTGAAGAAAAGTGTGATGAATATTTACTTCAAGGAAATGCAGATTATCACAGAAAATCAGCTTGATGACATGTCTTCTCTTTTGACCTTTATGGATAGCTTTCAGAAACAAGAAGGTAGATGGGAAAGTACTTTCACTCAATGCCTTGAAACCTTGGACATAATGGGAGTACAACTGGATTCTATGCCAAGCATATCAATGGAGGAGCTCGATTTGGTGTTAACAAAATTTCTTGCATTTGCAGCTAAGGAGCAGGCCAAAGGGAATTGTATTTTGGATTCCCATTTGCTCGAGTAATTTGCAAGGTGTCATTATTTTCCACACTCCAAGTGGCTCGTCCTACTTGTGCCATGTGTCCATGGAGTTGGTTATGCTTTTTAGGGTTAGGGTTTCTTGGAATAATCTTGGCCATTGATCTCAAATCAATCTGGGCCGTTGCTTTGTAATTGGGGTGCCTATATAAACCCCATGCATTTCATTCATTTGGAGAGACTTGTGAAATTGTTGCTACTAGTGCTATTCAAATAATGATTCAGAGTTGAGCATTTGTTATTTTGAGAGCTTGCATGGTTTCATAATTTCTTCAATAAAGTAAATTAGTTTCAATAATTTTTTTAAATGAACGAAAGATTGATAGTGTTGAAAACAATGAAATTATTTCATACGTTTTTTCAATTGAATGATTTTCAATTTGATGTGCAAGGTTAGTCTGAACTTTGAAATTGTTTAACTAGAATTCTATTACCTATATACATCGTTCGAATTGATGGTGGTATTGTGTAATAGGACATTGTTCATAAATCCCATCTGAAGATTGCATCATCTTTGTTTAGTTGTAGTCATTGTGCTTGGCAAAGCAAAAATTGGTTTAAATTTCACTATCCAACATTTGTCTCTTAAGTTCATGGGAGTAATTTAGCATAAGTCTAGTCTCTAAACCCTCATCTCTTTTTCTTTTATTTTATCTCAAAATCAAAAACCCCAAAAAAATACAAGAGCATTCAACGTCAAATCAATCTAAATCCCTAATTTCGAGTAATTTATTATCCAAGGTCCCTTTGTGAAATCAGCATATCACATCATCCATTGAGCTTGACCATCCCCCCAAACGAAACATTGGAATTACCGTATGACCTTTCTAGCAATCTTAGCATAAGAGGTAGTTTTTCAAGAGAGAATAGAGCGTCTTTGGACTCTTTATTCTAGAGTGTTTGGTGTGTCATAAAACACGCATCAACAAGTCCCCTTGCTAAAATGAATCACCAACAGATCCAAGAGAAGAATGCCAATGGAGAACAAAGTTCTATCATTGAATCTGTTTACTGGTAAATCTTCAACAAGTTATTAGAAACAAAGCTATATAATTAAAATAATAAGTGAAAGGGAGTGCCCTTGCAAAAATGAATCACCAACAGATCGAAGAGAAGGATGCCAATGAAGAACAAAATTCTATTATTGAGCCTATTTACATTTTTGTAGTACCTTATTGAATTAAGAATTTGTCTCTCTTATGCTTATGAACTTCTATATGTTTTGAGTTATGTTTTTCCATCTCAAGATTGCTGTATTTTTAGGTCATGTTTGATCTGTTCATGGGGTATACCATAAATGCATATATTTATGGATGTAATGTATCTGCTGTTATTGCATGTGTATAGGATTTGCTTGAATAATTTTGCTAGTTCAGTTTTATGCTTATATTTTGTTATAGCTCAAGTTCCCTCTATTGCAAAAACTTCTGATGGTAAAATATTACCAAAGGCAATTGGAGAGATTTTAAGAGTGCTTGACACTTGTCAAAGACATCAGTTTGCTACGTGTCTAGGAAACACATTACAGCAGAGTTAGTCATTGCATTCTTCAGGCATTGTCTTCTCCTTTTCCTTTTTCACCTCGTTGCTGCTTTGGGATTTCCTTTTTTTCTTCTTCAACTAGGGCTTAGCCATGTTTTGAGCTCTTCTCCCTTGGATATCTAACTACACTCCCTTTCATGGGTTAATGTGTTGGCTGTAGGGCAGAGGTGGGAATCATTTACAATATGATTTTTGGATGATTGGTCTGATCTTGCGATCTGTCCTCACTTCTTCTCTCACTGATGGATGAAAACATGAGTCTTTATTAATGATGGGAAATCTGAGGGTGTTCTTGATTTTCTTCACTACCTACCCCTAACTATGAATTGACAAGTGTCTCAGCTTCATATGAATCAAAATTTTGTCTTCCTAATCATAGCGTTGGTGATAGAATGGTACTCTTTTAGATGCCCCTTCCTAGTGTTAATGTGTTAGCAGCTTCGGTAGCTCCTTCCAGCTCAGCACTTTCATGGAAGACATAAATTGAATGATAGCCGTAGGCTATTCAATTTATATTCACTGTTTTGTATTATACTCATCTCATATTATGGCCGACATAAAAGAATTCGAGTTGATCTTTTATTAGAATATATTTAATACTTATTTGAGGCCGACTATCATTAAAGGATATTCATGATTTATCATAAGGTGGCCGACCTCTTGTGAAGAAGTGTGAACATTTATCAAGGCCGACTTCAATAAGATAGGCAATCTCTTATAAGGCCGACATGAAGGATTAGTTTCAACCCACTCATTTGTATATATATTCAGTTTGTTCGTCCATTGCATTAAATCTAAGAAGAGATCAGTTCGATCATTTACTCAAGTGCGAACCTAGCTGTTATTCTAGTGCGAACACATCTGATGATCAAGTGCGAACTTAGCTAATATTTGAGAGCGAATATATCAGTTCAGGGATATCAATCAAGTGCGAATAAGAGACTGCGAATTGTTGTGAACTCTGCCATTCGGATCTGTGTTAGATGCGAACTCTCTATATCTGTGTTAGCTGCGAACTCTCCAATTCGGATCTATGCAAACTCAGCCATTTCGGGTCTGTGTTAAGTGCGAACTATGTCAGGTACTCAAGGGTGAAGATCAGTGCGAAGTAATATGATGCGGATTCATATCTAACAGGTTGAGAACCAATTGTGTTTGTGAGTATTGTCAAATGCTATTCTTGTAGACAGTCATTTCATATATAACAGGTACGATTTGGCAAACTGTTATATGTTCTTTTGTCATCTTGCCAGTGCTGAATATCGGTCTTGTGTTAGACCCCATTGTAATATGTAAAATTGCCAGTGTTGCATCAAATATAAGAGAGATCTCTGTTGCTGGGTTTTTCTCCCTCAAGAGGTGGGTTTTCCCAGGGTATCTGCTGTGTTATTTTGTCTGATTTTTGAATTAATTTCTGTGCATTAATCTGATCACCTAAATCTAACACCTAGAAGATACCCTATGCTATACTTTGCAAAACCTATTGATTCCAAAAGGTGATATACAATGTTTGCACTAATGACCCTTTGTATGTTGATTGGCATCACTCTAGAGCGTGTTCAATCTCCATTGATGGATATGAGAATCACTAGCAGTATTCTTTGATGGTCTTTTTCTCTTCAAGCAATTTATTCTTAACATGTCCACTTCTTATTCACATCTTGTAATGTCTTTGGCAGGAGTGTTAGTTGGAATTCACCAAAATTTCAAAATCAACTCAAAACCTAGCTCTTTTTGATTTCTAAGTTCCTGATGTGTAATATCCCTTGCAAGTTCTTAACTAAATTTGCCTTCAAGGAATATGCTAGGTTCACTAAAAGTGAAACAAGGATCTTGGTTGCTAAGAGCCCTCTAACACTTTAGGGTTTTTCACCTAAAGGAGAAGGATAGACCAAAATGACAATGCTCACACTTTTGGAAACCACCGTAATGTTCCTAGCAATTTCTGTCCCTAATTTCCTTATTAAGGTCTCAAGGAATATTGTCAAAACACTTCTCACACAACCCTTTATCTTGCTGTTTCTGTGTTTCAGTCTGTTTATACTTGTTTGGAATGTGTTTGAATGCTGCAATTGATGTTTTAAATGCTTCTAAAGATGCAAGATTGATTTAACAATGCAATAGAAGTAATATGCTGATTGTTCTTGACTTTTCTCGTACATATACATGATTGAAATTAACAAGTACAGCTGGTTGACATAATGTCAAACACTTTCCATGCATCCGAGGATAACCAATATGCATCTACAGCATCTAGGTATTAATGCAAACACTTGCCGTACAAACTGAATATGCAAGAAGAACAACTACAGCCACTTGACATTTAATCAAACATTTATCATGCAACTAGAATGACAACATATGGCTGCAACTTATAACTTTATTATTGATAGTCTCCTTCAATTTTCAATACCAATGCCAAGTCTGGTTGCAAATGAACTTCTACAGCAGCAAGTCTAGATGAAGATGCAAACTACTTCAAATCAAATATGGAGGCCAAGGCTCTTGGCTTACAGCTGAATGTGATATGAAATAATATACCAAAGTCTGAGTACAATGGCAGCATACAACTAACTTCAAATGCCTAGCAAATACTAATATAGAATGCAAGAAGAAACTGGTCCAAGGAAGTGCCTAGGAATGTAGATGGAGTAGCTGCCCATAAACCAAGCAAAAAGTATTCTCCTTAGCCAAATCGAAACCTTCTCTTGGCCGCCCCTGTTCTGAAGTAAATGCTGATATAAAATAATTGGCAGCCTTTAAGCATTTGATGAAGCCTCCAAAATGTTCGCCTATGCCTTAGGATTGAAGCGGTCCAACTTGCTTGTGAAATCAATGGAGCTTAAGGCCACAATGTGCATGAACATGAAGTCTGAAGTTTGGATCGATGGCTGCCAATGATCTCCACAAACCCACGATTCTCCTCCAATAATAGCTATAAATCAAGCTGCCAAATAGTGCCTTCAATGCCTTGTTTATTCTCCCCTCAAATTGGCCTTTGGCCACAAATTTGATGCAATGAGAAGTCTGAAGTAACTCCTCCAATCTCTTGCAACCCTTCAGAGGATATTTCACCACCTCAGTTATGCTAATCAATGGAAGTTTTCGTTTCCAAAGATTAATGGCTGTTAACTACAGAAACCCTAGGCTCCACAATGGACATATCAAAAGCAATATCAATTTCCTGGATATCCAAAAATGAACCCTTAAGATCCTTTTATACTTTTCCTGGGAGAGCTCACACACTTTTCTTGCCAATGTGGGATAAAATATATATTTTCCCTTTAGCATACATATCTCCACATACTTTAATTTTATTTTAGTGACTTTATGATATAATATTTTATTTACCTCACTTTATTAATTTAATTAAATATAAGGTTACTTTATAATATTTATTTATTTAATAACCTTACAAATAATTAATTTAATTATCTATCTCCCTTATTACTCCCAAACCAACTGAGTCCAAGACCTCATCAACCACAAAATATCAGGCAAAAATGGGGACATTACATGATGTGGGCAAGATGAGAGGATACAAAGACTAGAAAGAGGATATTAAACATAATGCACATTATTGGCGGTTAGCCATCTAGATTACAAATAGAATCAAACTAATAGAATTGATCAATGCCAAAATGATAGATAATGATCCAAATTCTGATCAACGTGGCATATAACAATTAGAACCATGTCAATGCCAAAATGGTAGTGTTGTGACCTTTTCACACATCACCCCATTCAAAATGGGGACCCCCCTAATTTTTGTTCCATTCCTTGTCTTTTGGCTTTGGTTTTGTCTCTCTCTCTCTCTCTCTCTCTGTGTGTGTCTCTTTCTGCTGTCTGCCTTTTCGGGGATGTGCTCGTCCTTGAGCTTGAATTGAGATTTTGGCTAAGTCTGAGAATTAGGGTTTTGAATCTTCCGGCCAGTTTGAAGTCAAATGGAGTAAGTAAATTGAAATTTGAGCTCGACAATGTAGTCAATAAGCTTTCAGCAGGTCCCTAGCAAAATTTCATTTAATTCTGACAACTTACTATTTTTAGTAAGTGCCTAATTTGGGACATTTTCTCAGCACTTTTGAAGTTTTATCCGTCACACTGCATCCAGGACATGTCAAACTGCTTGTCTGCAAAATTTGAGCTAGATCTGACAACTTTCTATTTTTAGCAAGTATCACCTTCAGAAGCAGATTTTAGGGTTTACATGCAGAGTTTTTCAATGCATGTCTGAAGAATATTTCTGGGTTTTTTGAGACCTACGTGGTGATATAACATGCAAGATGAGATGAGAACTTTCAGCACTCAGCCTTCAGAGGCTATTTTTAGGGTTTGCATGTTTGGAGTCTTCAATGCATGTCTGGATATTCTTTGTGGGTTTTTCGAAAGCTTCGCAGTGGTACTACATGCAAACCAAGATCAGGGCCTTTTTCAAGAGCTATCTTTAGAAGCTATTTTTAGGGTTTGCATGCAGGACTTTTCAGTGCATGTCAGGTTATTCTTTATGGGTTTTTCAAGAGCTACGCAGTGATGTGACATGCAAGCAGAGTTGGTCACTTTTTCAGAGACTTTCTATTTTTAGCAGGATCACTCCGGCAGCTGCCCAACACTTCAGTACCATAAACAGGGCAACACACAATAGAAACAGGGTCAAATGAAGATTATTTAAGCAACATGGAAGTCAGATTAGGGTTTCCAGCTTCGGGACCTAAAATGAGGGGTCAAACACCAGAATCTCCGAACACCGGTGTATCCCACTGCAATCAGTATCTTTCAAGCTTTCCACTGGTGAAATTTGAAAGCAATCTAAGCACTTACTATTTATAGTAAGGCACTCCAGAAACAGGCTATAAATAGTAAGTCAGCAACAGGCGCCAGTGTGAACAGGCAAGTCATCCCATGAGGATCACACCAGTCAGGTTTCAAGTTAAACGGAGTTGCAGAAGTCCTAAAATCAAGCAGTTACTATAAATAGTAAATCATCTCCAGAAACATACTATAAATAGCAAGTCAGCACAAGATGGCAGTGTGAACAGATCAACTAGGTCATAAGGATCCTGTGGCGCGAATTCCAAATCAATCCAAGCTTTAGAGGAATGAAAATCAGAGACTTACTAAATATAGTAAATAAGAGCGAGCAAGCCAGAAAAATGTCTTAGTCTGAACAAATTCCTTCATCCCCTGTGAAATGCGCCCAAGATGAGACTGGCAGAAGGATGGAAAACGTTTCAAGTGCTGAAATTCCTGCTCACCCCCTCAAATGCGCCCTCAAGGAGAAGAAGCCATGAAAAATTGTCTAAGGCGTTGGACTATTCCTCCTCAACATGCCAAATGCGCCCAACTTGCTAGATGGGTGAGAAAGTTTCTAAGTCAAAATTCCTCTTTGACCCCTTGAATGCGCCCATGTCATCTTGCCTTGAAGGACATTGAAAAAAGTTGTTAAGTGTTAAATTCCTCCTTGGGGTCCTAAATGCACCCAGCTTGCTAGACTATTGGAGAAAGATGGATGAGAATAAGTTTTTAGGCGTTGGAAGTTCCTCCTTGACCCTGCAAAATGCGCCCCAAGTTCAAGATGATTCTAGGAAATATGTTAAGTATTGCTGAAATTCCACCTTGATACATCAAATGCGCCCAAAGGTGTTGGCTTTTTAAAAATGTTCTAAGTGTTAGGAATTCTTCCTCACACCCTCAAATGCGCCATGAATGGAGATGAATGGGAGGAAAATATCTAAGGCAAAATGCTAAGTGTTCAAAAATCCTCCTAGACCCCCTATATGCGCCCATGCTCATGGTGATGTTATTTGAATTTTTTCTAAGGCACAAAATTCCACCTCTAGAGGAAAATACGCCTAAACTTGAGAGAGGTGATGAAATTTACTGAGGCATGGATGAATTGGTAGTTGATACATCAGGATGTGCCAGCTTCATGAGATTGATGAAAATTGTCAAGGTAGAGCAAGGAAAATACGCCCAGAGATGAAGAATAAGGATAAATTTGATGACAAAATATTCTTCTAAGGTTAAAATTCAAAAATTAAATGAACCCCTTCGTTCGTAGACCCATGAATTTGATGCTTTCTGAAGGGAATTTTCTTCTGGGTACTGGACATCTTCGACAAGGAATGGATTTTAAAATTTTTTTACACCTCGCCAAGGATTTTGAGATGAATATTTTTGATGGGCGCCTGAGTAATGAAGTTTACTAAGGAAAATTTTCTAAGGCAAGGAATAAAATATGTTGTTGAAGATAAAGTGCCTTGACTGATGAATTTGAAGTTGATTGCCTAGATGATTTTGATCAAATTCTTCATGAGAATAATCTTCTCGAACCAGAGATGGATGAAATCAAAGTGTCAGTACCTCAGCTGGTGAATTAAATTTTTTAAAGAGGGTGTAGTTGAAGTTAATATTTTCAAAAGATGATTTTAAAATGCTAGTGAAATACGCCTAGTGGAGATGAATCTTCTTGAAATTCTAGGTGGTCAAAATATTCCAGACGCCAAATGCCAAGTGTTGTAGCTGCCTGAGGAGGGAAATTCAAATTCTTGATAAAATTGGCTTCTTCTAGAAATCGACTTGGCTATATGAGCTATGAGTTTGTTCATTTTTCTACATTAGCTGGCAAGGTCGACTTTGATGCTCTGAAGTGAAGAAATTGTAGTGTGAAGAAGAGTGCGAGTTTGAAGAAGTCTGAAGTGCCTGAAGTGAAGCTGGCCGATTTTTCTTCTAGGTGCTGAAGTTTTATTGCTGCAAGTTAATTCTCTAAGTGTTGAAAGTTCGAAGTTGCTGCAGGAAAAGTTGAGGTTTGAAGTTGGAATTTAGTGCTGCAACTTCTCATTTCGAAAATCTGCTGGCAGCCCCGATGTGATTTTATTTTTCTAAATTAAATTGCTGATGACTATCTTTTGTTTTTGCAGAATGGCTGAAGTAAGAGCGACTAGCAAGGAGAACAATGCTGAATCCAGCAAGGCAAATGCGTCCAGACAGGCTGTGATCAAGAAGTTGAGCAAGTCTTTCCTGCCGGAGTCAAAATTCTCTTCGAAGTTGGGAAAGTTGGCTGATACGAACTTGGGCTCTTTCAATATGGAAGCTTTCAAATGTCAAATGATGGGAATTGGAGGCCACCGTCCATCGATCACTTCTCACAATATTGTCAGGAGTGGACTATATGCAACTGCTAGTTTTCCACTAGCCATTTAGTGCCCGGAATTGATCATGGAGTGTGCTAATTGTTACAATCCAGACCAAAGGACTATCACTTCACCAGATGGCAAGTTGTTCGCCAACCTCACGCCTGCAGCTATTGGCGAAGGATTTGGAATTCCTTCACATGAGAAGATGATCTACAAAACAAGAGAACGTGCTAAGCGGATGTATGCTTCAACATTTGAAAGATGTGCTGATATGATTAACTCTCGTTGGATGAACAAGCCCAAGCCCACTCGCACAAAGTTGCCAAAGCAAATAATCTCAGATGATTTGAAGCAGGAATATTGTGATCTGATTATGATGCTTAGTAGAGTCGGAGGATGTCCCCAAGTGTTCATCTTTGAGCCTTGGATGTTTTATTACACCAACCTCGTGCTGGAAGGCAAGGAGCATATTGACTGGGCAGTGATGATTAGTGATAAATTGCACGAGCAGCTCCAGAGTTTAAGAAGAACGAAAACATTCTATATGGGCTCATACATTATTTACATGTTGGCTCGTATGATGAAGTACAGGGAAATATCATACAAGGAGCCTATTGGGTGTGGCTCTCAACAGTTCAAGATTCATGAGGCTTGTCCGCGGCTGCACTTGACAAGCACATCTCATTACAAGAGAGTCAATGACGCCTTCACCATGCACATAACGAGATCACTTCAGCAAAGAACTCATCACAGGATCTCCAAGGAAGCTCAGGAGTTGATAGAAAGGTATGGTTGTTGGTTTATCAAATTACCAAAATTTACTTACATTAGGCTGCAAGGGTTTTCTTCATATCCGTATAGATTGCCCAAATACCCTACAAACAAAATCTTGATGTTGGAAATATCTAGGCAACTCATTGCCTATGATAAGATTCAGAAGAAAAAGGAGGGAGGACTTGACTTCCCAATCATCATGGGAAAGTTAGACGAAGTATGTCCTTCACTGTAGGCAGCCAAGGAAGCTGAAAATGAGCTTCAGTTTTTCCACCTTTCTTATTACACCAGCAGGCAGCATTACGATCCCCACAGGAATATCAGATGGATACTGTCAGAGGAGTTCGGGCATAAGGCAAATATTGAAGATTACTGGGTTGGTGCGTTGGATGAGGCTGAAGTAAGAAGGATGTTTTCAAGACTACCTTTGAGCATGATTAGGGAGTGTGAGATTATTCCAGTACCGGACCAGGTAGACAAGGACATGAATGTTCTTCATCCAGTTTATGAGGCAGTGAGGGATACACCACTTCCACTCCCAGATTGGTCAGAGCTAGAGATTGCGGATTTGGACACACTTTGCATACCAGTCTTGACATTCACTAGAGGATGGGTTGAGAAGCATGTGAATAGGCTTAAGAGTAGGTCAATTCCTCTGACTTACAATTTGATGGGAGATCACAGGACGCCAACTGCTACCAAGAAGAAACAGGTTGCCCGAGCTCTAGAGTCACGAAGGAAAGAGCCAGTTCAGCTAGAGCCTCCAAGAATTGAGATTGCATCACCTACGCCCTTGGAGACACGTTCTCCAAGTATACAAGTTTCATTGTTTGCTGATCAGAGAAATATATTGAATAAGGAACAGGAATTACAGGAGGCAAATCAGCCACTGCGAAGAGAGTCTATTGGCTAGAGTGTCAACGTGCCCACCAGAGATAACCAACAGGAAGAAGATGAAGAAACGGCTATAGATACACACTTTCAGCATGAGCTTGAGGCAGCGTTAGAGAATGATACAATTATTGGGCAAGAGGCCCAAGTTTCAAGAGATACCAGCCCGTAGAAGCCGATGAGCCTCGTCAGGATGAAGTTAGAGAAGAGGTTCATGAAGAAGAAGCAAGAAATGAACAGCCATTTGTTATTTCCGACCTACGGTAGGTAGTACCAGATTGGCTCAGAGACAGGATGAGGAGGAGCCCTGGTGAAGAGGCTGATCCAGCAGTTGAGATGGAGGAATTCCTGAGTAGGATCAGTGTGCCTCCGACAAAGAAGAGAGCTAGGAAATTTTCGAAGATTTCAACAGATGAGGATGGCTCTTGCACCCTTCACGTGGCTATGCCAAGGGTTGAGTGTGATCGAGATGAGGCTGTGCCAGAAAATTATGTGATCACAACCATGGAGTTAGGTCGCCCCACGGGAGCACAGATAATTGAGGAGTGCGATAACTCCTACCAGGCACTCAAGGACAGATTGCTCCAGACTGAAGGAAAATACAAGAAATTAAAGAAGGAGCACAAGACTTTGATAGGATACGTACAACACTTGTCTCGTCCTTGTGGACAGAAGAATCCAGCGATTGAGCTTCCAGCCGAGCTTCCCAGAGAATCAGTTAGCAGCTTGGAAGATTTGAGAAAGATGGCACAAGAAGCAGATAAGTGGGTTGCTAGTGTTAGTGCTGAGACAAAAAAGTTAATGGAGGATCTTGCTCATGCTTATCAGCAAGCTTCCAGCATTGTGGCACAGATGGATGCGGTTGCTCAGGCCTGGGGTGATGCTCATATCTATCAGAGCAAGGTTATTCAGCGTTTGGAAGCTTTGATGCATACTCCCTTACAGATGTTGATTGAGGGAGGCGTGATACAGGAGGGTGATAGGTATGATTTTGCTGGCTGGTACTCTTCAGTTGTCATAGGCCGAGGATTCTTTGATGCAGCACAAGCAGATTTAGCTAGAGTTAGAAAGGCCATGACAAACATTCTTGATGGAGTCCTAAACACTTTAGAGGCTATATTTGCTAGGAGGATGACTTCCGAGGAGGTGATTGCTGATAGTTTGAGGAGCAGGCTGCCACCTTTCTTTTCAGAGGTGAAGACTTTTGCCCAGAATGACTTTGAGAACACCTCAAATTTCTCAAGCATTATTCAGAATACTCAGGATGCTTTAGTTGCTTGGAGAAAGTCTTGTACGCGGCATGGGTAGGCAGTTACAGTGTTGGAATTCTAGCTCGATCACATTCCGCCGATCTCAGTTCAGGAGGTTGAGGCTGTGCTAGCCAGATTCATTGATTTTGCAGCCAAGGAGAAGGGGAACGGAAATTCCTTTTTGGATGATGACCTTCTGGATGATTGATAGTGGACATTAATTGCCTTTGGTATTTTGGGAGTGAGTGGGAATCTTTTGGATCATTTATTGTACCACTCCTCATCCTGACAGTTTTTAGGGTTAGGGCTGATGTGGCTTGATCTAAGCCCTCCATTTGATTGTAATCTGAGCCGTCCATTGGACTTGGCCAGCTATAAAAGGGGCATCCCCCCTTCATTTGTATAGGATTAGATCAAAGAATAGAGCAGAGAGACTGATAGTATAGTTGTAATAGCTTAGCATAGTTTGTTAGCATGGCATAGTTTGGAGGAGAAGGAAAGTTTTCCCTTGAGAACTTTGTAAGAAGTTGTTGTGAAAACTATCATAATAAAAAGAGCTTTCATTGATGGTGAATTCGTCTTTTGTTATGAACAGCTAGCAAGATTTCTTCACCCCTTCTACTTCAAGTAGCTTAAATTAGAGTAATTTTCATTTTCATGCAAGTAGATGTTAGTTGTGGATTGTGGTGTTTAATCAAGGCAGCTTTGTTTTAATCCATACCACTAGCAGCTTGTTGATGGCAAGTTTGCCTTGTGTGGTCAACTGGAACACTTTATAAGCTTAACTTCGGTTATGATTCATGTCTTGGCATGCGTCGTCTTGATGGTGTCTTTATGATGAATTGTAATTTGAACACTCATTGCTACTCCCTTGAAGATTGCACCAACTTTGTAGAGGCTGTCCAATGCGAGGCGAAGCAGAGTCTGGTTGAAGTCTGTTGAGATTGATCCCACGTCCCCCTTTAGGATAAAATTTAGACTTTCTAAAACCTTGCACTTATTTCAATTCAGTACATTTTTGGTTAGTATAGGAAACACGTACCTCATTGCCAAATCATCCGTATTGCACGAAAATCCCCTTTCATCATTAATCTGCTGTCAGCTGCAAACTTCTGAACAATTGTGTAAGTCCCCTCGTGAAAACAACAAATCACAACGAACCAACTGAGGGTATTCCATTGCATTATCGGAACCTTGGAGTTGAACGTACAATCTTTCTCGCAATCTTAGCGTACGGAATACTTTGATCAAGAGAGAATGGAGTAGCCTATGGATACTTTGTTTTGCTGATTGGTGCGGTCACAAAAATCACATCAACAGGTAGACTATATCATCCAACTCTAAATCAATGCCAAAATGATGGATAATGATTTGCAAATAAAAATTGATCCGATGGTGAATTGTCTATAATCTTTTTACAATAATATCATGGATTTGGTGGTGAATTGTTTAATATCTTCTTGCAAAATCAATGCTACTTCTAACTAGTAGTAAATTGTTTAATTTAATACAATATTGAATTATGTTACCGGTTTATCCTTGTAACCTTGTCGGTTCGGGTATGATCAGTTTCAGGGCCAGATACTAGTTTGCTGCAGGTAGGGGCATAGTTAGGGTTCCAAATTTGTCCTCTGGGTTGATCCTAGACAAACTCCGAAGAACCTGCAATGTATTTTGCCATTTTTTCTTCACTTTACATCACAAGGTTCGCTGATTTTAATTTGCAAAATTTGAAATATGGTGAATTTTTAAAAACCTATAAATCATTGGGTTGTTTATGTACTCAACCTATGGTATTTATCCCAAACCCTTTAGAGGTAGCCTGTTCTTGTTACTATGAAACCTTTCAATCTTAGCTTTTTCTTGTGTTGGTGTATGGGCTCGATGGTGCGATTTGAGACTTTATGTTCAATGTTTATTGTTTTCTTTAATTTTTTTAGAAGTCGTTCCAAGTGAAAGAAAGGCAATTTCCTCTCAAACCACTTCAACAAAACATTTAATGGTTTTAAATAATTTTTTTAAAATATATAATTATTAATATATTTAATTTATTTTTAAATATATAAACATCAATATGAATATATAATATTATAATAATTAAATAATATAATATATAATAATATAAGATACAAATATTATAAATATATATTATATATTATAATATATGATAATATTATTATTATATATTATAATATTATTATATTACTATATATTATAATATATTATTATATAACTATCTATAATAATATATAAATATTTATTAAAATAATAATTATATTATTATTATATTATATATTTACATGTTTTTTGTATGGACGAACCCAAAATGAACCCAACCCCAATTTTTTTTTTAGCTGAATCCATGAACTGGATCCACTAACCTGAATCAGGATCCGTACTAGAATTGGCAACTTAGATATTGAATGATAAAGAAAATTAATATAAAATCTAGGAATTATGTCAAACAATTGTCCGACAATTTGAATGTAGACATTTTGTCAAACAGCTGGAAAACTAACTGCAGAAAATGTTCAAGATATCAAACATCTATTATAGCCCTCCATTGAGAATTCCATGCTTCACTCTCTTGGAAATTGACTGAAATGCATGAAGCTGATGTAGATAACTGCAGAGATAACTCTTGTTGCTTACAATCATTCTTGTTTTATTCCAAACTGTATGACTCTTTCTAAGAATTGTACTACACTTTGCATAGTGGGATGGCAAATAAATATGGCCTTCTTAACAGCTATGCCCATGCTTGATAATGCTGATTTCAATCTTCATAAAAAGCAGTAGGCAAATCAGGTCTGATAATGCCCAGAAAGGATAGCGAATCAGCTCTCAAAGGGGGTGGTGAGATCTGAAATCAGTATGACTTCCATTGATTGTAGTGCGCAGCACAATTAACACTCACAGCAACCTTGATAGCTGGTGACGGGTTTTAAGAATGATGTTACAACAGAGTTTAAATATTAACCATGAAACTTAACTCAAAACCCCAATTTGAAATGTACGGCCCAAAAAATGACCTGCAAGCAACAATTAAAAGAGGTGATAGGCTTAAGGTAATGTGTGGCCAGGTTAGTAAATTATGCTCAGCACCTTGGTGTCAATTTAGAAGACTTCAAATTCCATTAGTATGGCTTTCTGCATACAAATTGTATGGCCAGGTACATGTACGACCAACAATAATAGAGAACACATAACATTAATAGATATTGTTTGCAGGAAAACGCTCCTTCAAATAATAAATAAACTCATAAAATGAACATCTTTATTTTTGGACATTTCACATCAAAATCAACAATTTAGAACTAATAAATCTTCAACAACTGTTATCACAAAGGGAATCCCAATGTGGAATTACTTTAATGGCGAGGAAGGATTTCATTCTCAGACAAAAGAAGAAGAATTCACGTTCATTCTCTTGAAGAAAAAGTCATAAAATGAAGATGAAGACCTTTTTTTGAAGAAAAATAATATAATTTTATATTCTTTTATTTTATTTTTCCCTCAAAATTTAAACTCTATAAAAGTGTCTTTTTAAACATTTGCTTTTATGACCTTGGGCATAGTGACACTTGTTAAACTCACTTATAACAACATTTAATTTTTGTCAACTTAAATTTAACTATTTTATCTTTTTACCACCCCATTAGTTTACGGGAAAAATTAAGGAAATAGGCAAAGGGTCTTCGATAATTTTATGCTAGAGAAGGGGACATGATACATCTTATTCCTCCAAAGTCTTTTGTGAAACAATTTGTAGTCCAAGTTTTTGCACTTTGGCAATATTCCCATTGAAACAACACCTTTGATCCATTTGTTTGAAAAGATTTTGGTAGATAGGTTTTGTGATATCCCACTCAAATTCGAAGTGATTTATGCCAACAAACTTCTATAAGCAGATATAAGGGTATAATTAATTGCTGGTCACAGAATCGTGGATGTGCAAGAAGGATGACTTCCTTAAATATAGCAGCCAGATCACGATAAAATGCAGCGATCATCCTCAAGGCAAATCGGTGATGTTATTAAGGGATAATGTTAATAAAAATTAATTATCCCTTTAACGATTAAGGGGGGCAATATTAGTTAAGACCATTAACAAAAAAAAGACATGTCTTTTGGATGAATGCATACCATGAAGGGGTATGACTCTCTACCTATCATGGGTATAAGAAGAAGTAAAATCCAATGGAAAAAACCATCGATCAAGTTTGAAGAGTTAGTAGATTCTTATTTGCAGGTCGGGGCGCTCCTAGGGAGCTGATTGATCATTAATACAGGCTGCATAATAACTAAAGAAATACTAGACACACAGCCAAAGGACATTCGCATGATTTAAAGAAATATAATCAGAAACAACGGCCAAGGAATGACACCATCTTGTTCCAAATTAAGATGCATCTAATCAGATAGAGAGATCAGAAACAACATCCATACTGTGGTGTCCTCTCTGTATTTTTAACACAACTATAATTGTAGATTGTATATCAGAATTTATAACAGATATTTTCTCATTCCTATCAGCATATCATTAATTATTATCTATATATATAAGTCTAATAACCAAGTCAGTAATAGTCTTGAAGATTGCTCTTAATAAGGTTACAGTTTATTATTAAAATTATTGGTTCTAGGCCTATTTGGATACCTTGATTTAGAAGACTAAAACCAGAGTTAAGACAAATCTATAAGGGGACATCACAAGTGGTATCAGAGCTGGTTAAACCTGCCAGCCTATGACGGTGGATGAGTGAAAGAGAAAGGAGATACTACAATAGAGATAAAGAAATAGTGGGAACCTGCCTGTTGACGTGGTTTTTGAGACCGCACCAACACAGAATAAAGTCTCCCAACGGACGCTCTATCCTCTCTTGAACAAAGTATTCAGCATGCTAAGATTGCGAGTAAGATCATGCTTTGGACCAATTTATGGCTGAACAAAGGGCTACCCAACAACGAATGGCACAAGTGTTGGACTCATTGGCACAAATTATGGTAAATACAAACAAGAACAGCCAAGTTGGCGATAGTGGGAAGTGAAGGTAATTCAAGCAATAATAGAACCCCAAATTGTCATGTTCCTACAACGAGTTCTAGACCTATGATACCTACCTTTCTACCTAGAATTGATCTACAAGGAGGCAATGAACTGATGGTGGTCGAGTTACAAGATCAATTCTGCCAAGATTGGTTAGATGGGGGATTGCAAACACATATGTCCCTAAAGGAGTATATGGACATAAGGATGGAGCATCTACCTAACTGGGGTAATAGAGACCATCATAATGACCTAAGGAGGAAAATTGGTAAGCTTAGCTTACCATACTTTGATGGTTCAGGAAAGATCACAACACGGTCGTGGGTCCAAAAAGTTGATATGTACTTCCAACTCAATCCCATGCCAGAGAATGAGGCAATCAAATATGCCACATTACATTTAGACGGGGTGGCTCATGAATGGTGGTACCATGACATGATTACCTTGGGCCATGAACAAATCACTTCGTATGTGGAGTTCACGGAGAAGCTCATAGAGAGGTTCAACAACAAGGGCCTCAAGCTCCACTTCAAGGGGTTGGCACAACTAAGAGAACATGGGACCGTTGATGAATATATTGCGGACTTTCAAAGGCTTTTGGTGTTGGTCACTGACATCTCGGAGAGAAGATTGGTTGTCCTATGGCCTAATGGACCTATTAAGGGGTTGGGTCAAGGCCCTCAACCCTAATACGCTTCAAGAAGCTATTAAAAAGGCCAAGGATATGGATTCTAGTGCTACCAAGAACAAGATAACATCTAAAGGACCCTCATTCCAAAAGGACAATACAAAACAACCTATCTCAAGGGAATGGACAGAAAATAGAATGGATGAGGAAACAAGGCAAGAACTAAGAAGGAAGAAACTTTGATTTACCTGCAAAGAACCTTGGGCACTAGGACATAGATGTCTTGGAAAAGGGAAGGTCCATTACATGAAAGTTATGCTTGACAGTGAGGAAGAGGATAAATCTGATGTAAGTAGTGAGCAAGATGAAGTAGAGGAAGAACCACCAAGGGCGAAAGAACCTACACCTAAAGAAAGGGAGGGTATAATTGCCACTATGATGGGAACCCCAAGATTCAATTCATTTAAAGTTCATGGGGTATTGCAAGGGAAAAAGATAACGGTGTTGATTGATAGCGGAGCAACTCACAACTTTATTGATTCAGCATAGGTAGTGTTGACGTGGTTTTTGTGACCGCACCAAACAGCGAACGAAATAGTTTAGGGCTACTCCATTCTCTCTTGATCAAAGTATTCCGTGCGCTAAGATTGCGAGAAAGTTCGCACGTTCAACTCCAAGGTTCCTTTAATGCGAATAGACCCAGTTCGGTTGATGTGTATTTGCTGTGTTCTTACGAGGGGACTTACACAATTTCAAGTTTCCCTTAGGAAATACATCAACCTGGTGCCCACTTAAAATCTTCATCCCAGAATCCTCGGCAAGCTGTGGAAGACCTTAAAATCAACTCCTCATCGATAAACTTCGATACCCAGAAGAAAATTTTCTCTAGAACGCGTCGAATTCATGGGTGCACAACGAACGGGTTCACTTTATTTCTCTTGAATTTTGAACCTTAGAAAATATTCTTTTATCAAATTTATTCTCGTTCTTCGATCTCCTCTGAGAATTTTGCTTTGACTTGGAAAATTTTTATATCAACCCTGTGGAGCTGGCATCATCTGACTTCATCTCTGGCAACTCTGCTCACACTTCAGGAAAATTCCATCACCTCTCCAGACTTAAGCATTTTTCTAAGGGAGAAAATATTTTGTGCCTTAGAAATCTCTTTGGAAAATTTTGCCTCAAAAATTTTGTATCCAGCTCGATCCACTTTGCCTGTGAAAATACCAACTTCACTTAGAAAATTTTATTCACAGAGATGCCTGGCACATTTTATTTTCTAGCCACCACTTCGTATTTCACTTCACACTTGAAAAATATTTTTGGAGCTCCAATGCCTTAGCAATATTTTCTTTCTCTTCACTTAACATCTTAGGCGCATTTTACACTTGCTAGAAGACTTCACTTTCAACGCCTAGCAATTTCTTTCACCTCATATTTTATTTCACACTTAGAAAATATCTTCACTTGAAGCTTCAACGTCTTAGGAAAAATCTTCATCACATCATCTTATACCACGCCTAGCATTTTCACCACTTTATAACTTTAGGCGCCCAGCACACTTGAGAGAAAAATAAAAAATCACGCCCAATATTTTGTTTTCACCCCACACGCCTTAGGAAATTATCTTCATACTTCACACGTCTTAGAAAAAATTTCTAACACCTTATAACTCCCATCACCCTTGGCGCCTACCACTTTGGAAAATAACGCCTATCATTTGTCCTTGTATTCACCACACCTCAATCACATTTCACCTCATTCACTAGCTTCACTTACTTTTTACACCCCAACTTGGGCGCATTTAGAGGGGTGAGAAGGACAAAACTCTTTGACTTTGTTGACTTGCTTCTTTCCTGGGCGCATTTTGTATGATGTAGTGGATGAAGATTCCAACGCCACCTTGACTTCCTCATTTTTGTCTTTACTTGCCATGCTTTGGGCGCATTTCCACCTAGGAGGAGGATGGCACTCATACTTAGAATATTTTTCATGTTTGAACATCTTGAGTTGGGCACATTTGCTACTTGATGAAGGATAAAAACTTTTGACTGCTTTGACCTCTTTGCCTTTTGGGCGCATTTCAGCCTAGCTGGTGGATGAAAAAGTTTTGACTTGTTGACTTTTCCTCTCCTTTTGGGCGCATTTCACCCTAGCTGCAGGATGGGCGCATTTTGGGGGGTGAGAAGGATATTTTCATGCCTTAGACAATTTTGCCATCAACTCTCTCAACTTGGGCGCATTTTGCTGGGTAAGGTGGATGAAGTTTGTTGACTTCTTTGACCCTTCTCACTTTGGGCGCATTTTAGCCTGGGTAAAGGACGATTTTTCATGCCTTAGTTAATTTTTGAATGCCCAGCCTTGAGAGGAGGGCGCATTTTGGCCTAGCAGCAGGATAAAAATGTTTGACCTGTTTGACTTTGCTTGCTAACTCCTCCCTGTTGTACTTGGGCGCATTTTACTAGTGGAGGAGGATATCCAGACTTAGAAATTTTTTCAACCTTCCTGAGCTCTCTTCAAGTTGGGCACATTTTGCCCCTGCTGTAGGATGAATTTCATACTTAGAAAATTTTATGCCTCCTTACTAGCATTTCATACCCTGCTATTTATAGTAAGCCTTCTCATTTTTGCACTTCTGAAGATTGGATCAGAAACGAAGACAAACAGAGTTCATTTGATACGCATGCAAAGTGAATTAGGGTTTCCAGCTTCGGAGCCTAAATATAGGCATCAAAAGTCAAAATCTTCAAAATCCGATGTAAACCACTGCGATCAGCGTTCTTCAGGCTATCTGCTGGTGAAATTTTGAGTCAAACGAAGCACTTACTATTTATAGTAAGTCAGATTGGAAACTGGCTAAAAATAGTAAATTGAGCGCATGCGTCAGTGTCAGCCAACAGGTCACGTGGTGAGGAGCGCCTCATTAAAATTTCAAGCTAATCGGAGCTGTGGAAGTACCGGAAACGAGAGGTTACTATAAATAGCAAAACACTTCCCAAAATGTGCTATTTTTAGTAAGTCAGCTCAGAATGGCAGTGTTGACAGGATATCAAAGTCGTGAGGATCCGGTGTTTAAAATTTCATGGCAATCTGAGCTTCCGAAGTAAGAAAATCAAGAGGCTTACTATAAATAGCGGGGTGTGAGAAGCTGGCAAAAACAAGAAAAATGGCTAAGTCTGGAACTTCATCCTTCACTTCCTTGAAAATGCGCCCATCTCAGCTGGAGGTCATGAAATTTCTCTAAGTGTTGAACTTCGTCCAGTACACATGCTAAAATGCGCCCTCAAAGAAAAGCTGGTGAGAGTTCAAAAAAAATTTCTAAGTCTGGAATGTTTTCATCCGCCTTACCCCTCTAAATGCGCCTAACTTGCAAGTTTATCCTGCTCAAGGGGTGAAATGCGCCCAAAAGCAAATTGGTCAAAGCAGTCAACAAGTTATATCCTCCACCCCTTGTGAAATGCGCCCACCCCTCAAGCAAGAAGCATAAAAAAAATTCTAAGGCAAACTCGTCCTCCTCCTAGGTGGAAATGCGCCAAGTCTTGAGAAAGTCAAACAGGTCAAAGATTTACATCCTCTTGCATGGGTAAAATGCGCCCAAAATGGGCCATGTAAAGACAAAAACTAGAAGTTCAAGAGTCACATAAATGCGTTTTTTCTCCATCAAGGCTGAAATGCGCCTAAGTTAGAAGCTGGTCAACATTCTCCTCTCTCCTTTGAATGCGCCCAAATAAGGGCAAGTAAAGACAAAACAAGGTGGGGAATTTCCAAAGGAGGTGGCGTTGCAGATTTTCATCCTCAAAGACATGTAAAATGCGCCCAGCAAGCAAAAAGGTCAACCAGTCAACAAGTTTCGTCCTCCTACATGGGCAAAATGCGCCCAAAGGCTGCAAGTGAAGACAAAAAAAATAGAAGCTGAAAAGTCATAAGGAAGGGCGTTTGAAAGTTCATCCCCCTCACCCCCTCAAATGCGCCAGGTTTAGAAGAAAGTCAAAGGTCAAAGCATTGGCAAGTGTTTCATCCTTCTACACATCTCAAATGCGCCCATCCGCCTCTATGTCTCAAATGCGCCCAAGTTGAGATGTAAAAAGTGACTAAAGGTGGTAAGTAGGGTGAAAGATATTCCAAAGCATGGTAAAAGGTGAAATGTGGCTAGGCGTTATCCCTCATCACATGCAAAACGCGCCTAAGGTGGTAGGTGATGTTGGAGAATTTTTCCTAAGGCGTGGCCAAGGTGATATGTGTGAGATAGTATGCTAGGCGTGAATTTTAAATATCCTCTTCTAAATGCGCCAAGTTCAAGATGATAGTGCTAATATGCTTGGCGTTGAAATTGCCAGACAAAAAAATAAATCAA